>JALPQI010010829.1:0-33198 GCA_025490895.1 Thaumatotibia leucotreta
AACATTAAATAACCGAAAGAATACCTTGTGATAATTAATAAATAATGACACTGCAGATAGGTGTTGATTTAAAACATTTTTTTAGGATATATGTAATATATCGTGGGTCAATTCTAGTGATCAGTGACTTGTCACTTGTAATTTATAGAATTTATAGAAAGGTGTACATTGCACGTGTGGGGCATGTCACGACTTCTCATTCTGTAGAGTGAAATGGGCCCTCCTGTAGCGCTACGCCGTAGCTCGTAGCAGATACCTGTCATGCTTTTTGTTGCGAAACTCTTTTGTACAAACGGAGCTATGACGTCAATTGGCAAATTAATGTTAAATGTGATAAGTGAGTATATGATAATAATAAATTAGCGACTCACCTTCATCTTTCGGTTCCTCCTCCTCGCCCAGCGCGATCACCAGGTTGCTTCTCATCATGTGAGCCATCTTTTACAATCTTACTATACTGACTTTGTGCGAAAATTTGAGTGTACCACAAAAACAACAGCTAAACTACATATAGATACGAATAACGCGTTATAATCACACTTATATAAAGAAAAAATACTTATGGAAACGTTTACATCTAAGGTAAAAATTACCGCACGAGTCGGCCACGACGCGAATTGGCTACATCTCTGCTAAAAATTGAGGAAAATTCGTGATAGCTGTTGGAAAGCCTGCGAGTGTGATCAGTCTCGTCACCGAGGTACGAGTGATGTAAAACGCGCACAACTTGAAATATAACAGTTTGGTAGACGCACAGAGAAAAGTGTGGAGCGTTCGAGAATCAGACAGCATGCTATTCGGGACAATGCCTGCATATTTGAATCTATCGTATAAATTTCGTAGTAAGATATCATAGAACATAAAAGTTATGAAATTTATAAATATACATACGGCTCTCGTAGCTCAATTCTTAGTGATAGTGACTCTGCCTACGAAGCGAGAGGTTCCGGGTTCAAGTCCCGGAACCTCCCGCCCAGTCTCCATTTATTTGTGTGTACCTGTAGTGTAGCTAGTACCTAAAATATGTGTAATTAAATACCTAATGGTTTGTTTAAATAACTTAATTACAAATTTATTCTACTTGTGTAGATAATTGTACTTTGTACTAATTAACTTTGGGACAGAAATCCACACATCACTATTCACTAGACATACTGTACCATTTTTCAGTTGAAAGTTAAAAATGTTAACAAATATGGCTGACTTTTCATAGTATTTGACGGCTTTGACACATTGTTAAATTTAAACACGTTCGCAGATATATTTTTACTTTAATACAAATAAATATAAATAATTTTGACAAAAAAAATGTATGCGAATTTCAGGTTTAAGGTTTTACGTGTAAGTTGGTGATAAAACCAAGATTGTGTTCTAAAAGTGAGTGATTATGAAATAATGCAAGTTTGCAGGTTCGTTTACCTATTGTTTCTTTCGACTGAAAAATGGAATAGCTAATTTGTATGTTTAATCGCTAGAAATATATCTAAAAATAAAAGTATTTTACGTATGCGTATCCTTTCAGTTCTTTCGTACCTATATGATGTTGACTTAACCAAGGAAACTGCTATCAGCTATCAGCTTCTGTACTAGTATCGCTTCTAAGCAATGGCCTCAATAAAAGTGTTGAAATGGAAACCATGATTACGTATTGTTGTTATGAATGACTGGATCATATTATACTAGCTAAAGATATTTCAGAGTTGAATTTACTATATAACAGAGCAGGCGTCTGCGGAACGAGTACTTAAGCAAACAACGTGCTCAGCACGGTTGTAAAAAACGATTTTTAAACTAGATGCGCACGGAAGGAACACGAGCGAAGAATATTGGCAACGATTTAGTGATTTCCTGAGACACGACAAAATTTTATTGACAATGATAGCTATGTAATGCTAGCAATGGATCTTATAGTCGATCAAATGACACTCGAACACGATGTGCTATTTAGGAGTTTTTCTGTGAATTAAAACAATCTGCAACGAATAGAAAATTAAAAGTAACTAAAAATTTCTTTCAGTCTCTTTTAAACATATCGTCTCGTATATTATACCTAAATATACGAAATGAATAGAATCACATTTGTTTAGCAAACACGTAATACTAGCAAGGGTCTTTATTGAGTTATAGAGGTTGTTATAGGTAATTAATCAAATTAACTATTATTAGTATTAATACGGCGATGCCACGAAGGCAGTGAGCAGGGCACATTTCTCTTAGACCCGATGACCATTGAAGTAGAAAGGCAAGCTTGGAAAGCCCTCAAGGCTTTGTACAGCAAAAGCTAATATATTTTATTACAATAATTAATTACCAACAGCTAAATAGCTTAGCAGTAGTGAGAACGTTTTACATCGATTTGGGAGGCAAATCGTCACCAGTTTAATGTTTTATATAGATGGGGATAAGCTACGTAAAAATTAAAACTGAAACAAATATAAAAATATCATTTACATTGTTACGATCTCCTAGCCTATTACGTACAATGACCTTTAGGTACCCGTGTCAGGGATCAAGGTCTTCCGTTATTATTAGGTATAAACATATATTTTGAAAAATGTACCCAAGCGAATTAATATCCATAAATTAGAAGAAAAGTGTGCACACAAAACACACTCATAACTCTGATAAGAGTCATAAGCAATTACTTGCCCTGCTTGTAAACCAGTGATCGTTCAAAAATAGCCCAAGAGAGTGATCTATTTTTACTGACAGGTACTATAAGTATCTCGATTTTGCAGTTACATAACTAGTCTGAAAAACATATTTACATAACAATTTACCATCTACGTATCTCCGCCATACCCATATTTGCGGATTTGTCAAAATCGTTTTTTGGGCATATTTTCGTTCGCGTATCTTTATAGTAAATTTGTGAGCAGTTAGCACGCAGCTAATTGGGCGTGAAATGATGACACCCGCCGGCACCGCCTTGGTTGTTACTGCCAGGGGACGAGCGCTTGTCTGAAATAAACCAGGCCTACTACCGCGAAAATCGGAAATTTCGAGGATTTTTCTCTGTCACTCAAACGAAGGCGTTATTAGAGTGAGAGAGACAAATTCTCGAAATTTACGAAATTATTTATTCGCGGTAGGGCCGCAGTACAGGGCTACAGGGCATAACACGCAGAAACCTTGCAAAATTTTATTTTTATTTAAAAGTTCAACCTTATTATTACAAATAAATAAAATGTCCTCTGAGGCATTATTTAACTAAGAATATTTGAATAGTCCTGTGCTCGTGGGACGAGGAACGCTTCGCCTAAATCACAACGTAAAAAACTGACCTCGCGCCTCCGAAATTCAACATAGTGTTACGCCGGTGGCATGATAAAAACTACAAATATGATTTTAGACACGTTAGAAGCGTTTTCAGCAGGCTGAAATGCGTTTTCAGGCCGTTTCAGAAGGTCCTCTTTCACATACTACAAAATCAAATATTCACCCCAGATACCGTCGTTTTCAGGCGCTTGAAACATGTTTTCAGGCCGTTTCAGGATACCCTCTATCGGATGGCGCAATAACCTGAAAACCCGTTTTCAGTCGTTTTCAGGACCCCTTTCGGGCCTCTCAAGTACAAATCGGTATATAGCTAAATTTCCCATAGGAGTGAAAGAGAAAGCACTATTAGATAGAGACAGCACGAGAGAATGTTCTGGAAGGATTTGAACGAGACAGCTATAGAGAGAACATTCTGGACGGGTGTGAAAGAGAAACCTGTAGAAAGAGACAGCGATACTCTAGAATGTTCGCGCACAGACCCACCGACCCGACCTAACTCGGGAACTTTCTGGAGTCGAATCATCTAGCACTTTGTAGATTTGAGTGGCTTGTATATAAACCCAGCATGTCTCGGCCAAGGGTAGTTTCAATTGAGACAGCGAAGAGATAACATTAAGAGCGAAGACTGCGAATCTACGGCGAGTTTGAGAGTGTAAAAGTGTACCAGTGTGAAGTGTCAGTGTGTGATTAGTGTTTTAGTTTAGTGTTTGTTCTTTTAACTAGTAATTAAAGTATCAGTTTTAATTAGAGGCTTATTTATACATTTTCTATAGAAAACCCACCCCACGAACGTAACAATAGCTTCTCTTCTGCACACAGATCCTAGTAATCCTAAGTACTGATAAACATTACAGATCTTGAATAGGTAACCTAATAATAACTCCATGCTAGAATAATTTCAGCTTGTTAAAACAATTGACCTTATTTTGTCACGTGCTGAAGTCGCAAAACCAACATTTACCTTTTTCGGTACAAAGGAGATAAAATATAACTGTAGGTGATGTCAATACGAGACCAATGAGACATCTAGGTACGCTCAAACAAGTTTTTCACGTTATATTCTCTGATTCCTTAAGTTCTCATACATCTTGTACGCTACATAAATCCATACAATACATCTCATAATTTCATGCATACATCTTGTACGGAAAGGAGTAGGTAAAGCAAATTATGATTGAACAAAAAATCCTCCACATAAGCTCTGCAAGCTGTGGGAATCATACATGTCCTCCCAATTCCCCACAAAATTCAGGTCAATTTCCGACCCGAATCCTTTTAAACCGTCAAGCCCTTCCGTGTTTATATTTATGCCTGTCTTGTAAATATAACGTTGCGCTATGCTAATAACCTTAAGAAAATAATCCGTAGGTGTCTCGCGGTATTTCCGTATATGCTATTATTATCTATTAACTTTTATGGTGATGTTTAGCATATTTTTTTATTACACATGTACCACGAGTGATCAGAAATGTGATCTGTAGAGGAGGGCAGGCGGACGTACAAACAGACATGGTGAATATTTTATGGCCAAGCTGACACGCAGGCCGCAAACTTCGGTCTACTTATCATATTTTTGGTACCTAACTGCCATACGTAATACCCGTATGACATGAAGAGATAATATTTTTATTGTAAATTGCAAGTTACATAGGTATACCGATGTCCTAATATGTTTGAATAAAGGCAACAAAGGGTCACCGTTGTAATAAAGACAAGGAAGGAAGCTAACATTTGAATATTCGGAAGCGAGTTGAAAATGAATACCTACCTAAAGCACTCGTCAAGTCAATAATGTATAAAACATTCCAGAACAAAACAATACTCGTATCGTAAGTAAAGTAAAGTACCTACGTCGAGACCAGTGTTTGGGCAGCGTTGCCAGGACAACGCCCGCTCGACCGTTGGCCGATCTTAAATCGACTTATGTAAATCGTAAGGCCAAGGTCGAAAATAACGACCATTCTACGGAGTTAATAGTTTTGCAGTCACGGGTCATTTATATTGGCAAAAAGGTTACCGAGAGGCATCAAAAATGTGTAGATTACACACCGCAAATCACTAGATAGGTATCTACTGACACTGCTGATGAGATGACGCGTCTTCAGTTGGTACTGTTCAGGCTTCGTAGAAATGATAAGCTTACTTACATTGAATTGACAAAGAGCGAGCAGGAAATACCCAGGAATAACGCAAAATCGCGTCTCTTATTTTCAAACTTTGTAAACCGTTATGCCCTGGCCACGACATTGGTCTAAGGCGACCGCGGCAGCGGCGAGCGGGGCGGCGAAAACGGTCTAAGCGGTGAGCATGCCACGACAACGGTCTAAGCGCCTAAGCGGTGAGCGAATGGGACGTAATCAAAGGACGCAAAATATCATTATCAAAAGTGGCCCTTCATTGTCTCGAAATTATTATTTATAAATTATTTTGTAAGCAATCCTATTTAATATACAATAATATTAAACTTACCGCTGTGATTCGGAAAATGTTCTTTTATTTCTTCCCATAACCGTTTTATTACATGCCGCAACTTGTGTTGCGAATGCTGAGCCATCCACAAGGCAGGCCTATTTAAAATTTTACTTATAAATGCCTCCTGTGTCCAACATCGCGGAGCGAATAAAACAAAATATTTTGATCTTTAAAATTCCGCCCGATACGTGCCGCCGCTAAGACCGCTCGCGCCGCTCGAAGTCGTGGCATGGCTCAAACCGCCAGTGCGTTTAATCTCGCCGCCCGCCGCGCCGCTGGTCGCCTTAGCCGGTCGCGCAAGTAAATTCGCGCGCGATTTAGCCCACAGCGAATTGTCGTGGCATGCTTCCTTAGCAGTCTTGATTTTGTTTAATTCGCTCGCCGCTGGTCGCCTTAGCCAATCGCCTTAGACCGATGTCGTGGCCAGGGCATTAGCTTCATGATCATGTTTTGGTAGCACTATTTTTAATCACATTTATTATAATCTAAGTAAGTAGGTACCTAACTGTTACCATGTTAAATTATTACTCGTCGATATGTAATTAATTAGAATCTTGATATTGATAATTGAAACTGATCCATATTGTTTCTACTCACCGGAACGATTAGTACATTGTACATAGGTACATGTTTTTTTTATAGTTCAGGCATGTGTTTTTTAGTTCTGCAGGCCCCAAAATGCGTACTACCTACCTATCTGACGACAGTCGCATTATCTTAAATATCTGTAGACATTTTGACAATTTGAAAGTCCCGTGCACCCTTGATTAAGGTACCTATATACTATACGCTGTCGTGGCAAGAAATTTATGTAAGCTATAAACAGCACAATAAAGTTAATTGTACTGCAGAGCTGAGGTGAGATAAGATTGAATATGGTTCAGGGATGTTTCAAGGCGGAGTGTCATTGACTGACGTATCAGAAGGTTCACTGCGTCGAATAGCCCCGCTTTGCCTTTATTAGGTACCTACAATTCAATAGTTTTACGGAGCAGAAACTTTGTAATTTTATTACATGCGTCGTTGTTGCATGTGTACGAGTATTTAGAAGTGGATTTACATGACGCCGATAAGAATCTCGGTTAACTAGCTGTGATTCTTAACTGAAGTTCTAGTGTAGGCATAATGATTTTTTCCCTTCTTTACACTTCAATGACAAAACAAATATACGTCCCGCTTACCACAAAGCGATCACCGTAACCAATAGACGCATGCAAATCAAGAGGACTACATGCACAATGCCAACCCTTCGAAATACGATATAATCCATTTTTAGAACCTAATACTGCAGTGACCCAGGAAAACCTCGGCACAGTTGTGGGCTTAGCACATGATTGCTGCGACAATATGTTGCCGTGACTAAAGAGTTTTCGTCTTTTAGTACTTATATTAATAAATAAGCAATTCTGGAGCAAAGCTAGACTAGGGAATTACCTCTACCTTACAGAAAGTCGCACTAAACCTGAAGGTGCGTGCAGACCAAAAGAGCGTTCGCTGTTCTATCCCCCTACTCTACGAAATTCGATCGTTACACGAAAGGTGATTCGTTGATTTCGTAGAGTGGGGGCTATCCCCCACTCTACGAAATCAACGAATCACCTTTCGTGCAGACCAAAAGAGGACTGTTCTATAACAGCGAATGCTCTTTTGGTCTGCATGCACCGTTAGCCGTTAACACAGTGACACAGTGGAACTTTTTAATATGACAGGGTCTGACTGAACGCGCATGTCACTTATCTTATGGAAGCTGCTTACCATGTTGGCATGAACAATAAACTCGCACCTCCTAAGTTTGTCATAGACAGCGGCATTTTAATTTACCTACATTTAAAAATAATGTTACTTACAGTGGGCAGTAGTAGTGGCAGTGTACAACCTCGGTGCTGCGTGTACTTAGTTGCTCAAATTGCTCAATGCCAACTTCTCGACAGGCGAGTTGGGATTTACTGTTAGTATCTACCTACATCCTCCACCGAGACGTGAAGAGCTAGCCCTGTAAAAGATCATTAAAGTAGAGGCATCGTAAGAAGTCGTTTTTGACGTTTGTTTGCACATGAAGTTCTGTAAATGTTGACAGTTGGTATAATGGAGCAAATGTCAAACTTCATTGTTGCCTGTACGGAATAGTGATGTTACTGCTGTTGCTGCAATTTACCGATACGTCAATCGAAATAAATAAGTAAACCTTTTTTTATGGAGGTACGAATAATTGCTATAATAGTAGGTACGCACATATTTTCTAAAAGTTTGTCATGGTTTCGACAGGTCCTCGCGAGCCCGTGTGCCCGGTGGATACGCGGCTTTACAGACTGTGTGGAACTTGACAACCAGATAAATGTCAAAATTGTTATTCCATTCAATGTATTTATTCACATAAGCTAGTATTAACACCAAATCACTTACTAGTTACATCATAAAAATAAATAAAAGATTAAAATTATGTTAAAATAATAGTAAGCACATAATAATTACAAATTCAATTATAAAATCACGTATAATTTTATTTTTCGTAGAATAATAATTTATATACCACTACGTTATTTATCACCTCTCTCACCAGATGTGCTCTGATTTTAATAAATGGTTTTAGTGAGTTTATATACTGTATATACGGCATTTCTCTATTTGGCATATCTACATTGCACACTGAGCTAGCAGCACGCAAGTTTGCCAACGTGGGTTGGGAGTGGATCGCTGCAGGCTGGCAAACTCGCGCACAAGCTCATGGTAGTCATGGTCTCAACCACTGTCAGTTCTGAATTGACATTACTACCAAGTGAAACTACGTATATTGTATATCCGACTCCGTTACTATTTGACCTGGCATTACATTTGGACATCGATTACCTACTGCTATTAATTGTTGACCCTTGATTTTTAATTTTGGACACTGTTTATGCTTCTGATTGGATATAGTTACTATATCTCGCTAACAGAGGTTGTGGTTGCTATGAATTTTGCTTATAGAGGTCACGTCCTATCCGTCCTATAAAACATCTTACCTAAATGCGACTTTAAGTCATTATGACGTCACCGGCTCCAAAGTTTCGCTGCCTGCTAATGATTCTAAGTAAGATTACCAAATACTTTTTTAATTCGGATTACCTAACACTTTTTTTAATTAAACTTTTTCAATGGCAAGTACCAGATCTAACGCCCTTTCGCACTTGACTGAAAATTTTACGACGGTAAAATCGAGCGTTTCTCAACACTATTGTGAGCTGTCAAAAACGACTTCTTACGATGCCGCTACTGTAGTGCTATAATTCTCATTTGCCAGTAATATATATATTTTTCTTGGCTGGTGTTCCTTTAATAGAATCTAGAAATTTACCTAAGGTTTCAACCTATAGTACCGATCACAGGCTATGAAAGAGCTTAGTATAAGCAAAAAACGTAAGTATGTATGTATATTATATACCTTAACAATATCATTATAGGATTTTTTTGGCCAGATGTAATATCAAACAATTCATGGAAATGTCGCCTTACTTCCACTCTGAATACGGGTGTTTATCCTTCGAGTGACTGTTGATACGATTCGAGTTTGAGTAGGTAAATCGACGATACGACACTAACTATTTATTGGAACTAAGGTTTAGCAAAGATAAATCACGGAGAAATCTTATATGAGAAATCATTTAATGTTTAGGTATGTAAGTCAATGTTCCGATGTTGTTTATTGATGTGGAGTTGAGTAACAATATAAATGAATTCTTTTCTCAGTTAGTTGTATGAATATGTGTAAACAATATAATTCTATAAAAAATATAAATATAGAATAGTTTGTCATATTACATAATATTATACAATTCAAATAAATGAATGTTTACAAATTAATCAATTCCAATTATGTTGTCGTTGCGCCTGTAAAACCGACATGTGGTGGATTTTAATTAATTCAATTAATACTCTTTGTGTATAGTTGCTAGGTTACTATTTCAAAGTCATAAATCAATCACATAGCGGATTTTATAGGCCCAGCAATGATGTTTCATTACATAGGATTTAAGCCAACTTCAGAAAATAAATAGGCAGTAGACTCCACATGGAAATAAGTGTCAAATTCCCAAGCTGTGGCATACACATCTAGTAGTTTCTCATCTCGGCAATGTGCAATGTTCTCTGAAAATAAAAATGAAAGTTTTAAATATTGTACAGATTACAGATATCCCATATATTAGATATTGTAGATAGATAAACAATTAAATAGAAAGGGTCTATCAAGATAAAAAGGTCTAATAAATGAGACTTCACATTTTACGGCAGTAATATCTTCTTATAATAATTAAACAGTTAAACTCTCATAGAATATTTATTCACTATGTGAAACATTTTACAGAGAGTCTATGTCTCCATCATAAACCATTATTAAGCATTATTATTTTAAGTTATACCTATTTCGCTTGATAAAAGCACTTAAGGAAAAGAAAATTCCAGGCTTTTCAACACAATTTGGTTAACCAATGACATAAATCATACCTGTGACAACAGACTTAAGTTTGTATTCCTGCTGCATGGTGCCAAATATTTCATTCACATTGTCTGATATATCCTTTGCTGTCCATGTTAGTATGACAGGCTGTGCTACCTTTTGCAAGTTGGCTAAGGCTCGCAATTGTTTATTTATGAGAGCTACACCTAAAAGATATTTATTTATTAATATCAAAAGTCAAACAGCAGATATCAAGACTTTCTAAACCAATTGCACCCAAGCAAGAAACAATTAATAATTAAGGTCTTTGTAAATAATTAGTAGTAACCATACTACTAGTTATTTAGGACAAAACTTCAGCATTTTCACAAAACAAGTAACTTGTTTTTATCCTAGAGGATCCAGCCTAGATTCTAAAATAGAACATTTAATATATGAATGTTAATATAAGTATGATCTTTGTAAATAATTAGTAGTAACCATTACTTATGACAAAACTTTAACATTTTCATGAAATAAGTAATTTCTTTTTACCCTAGCTAGAGGATCCGGCCTAGACTCTAAAATGTAACATTTAGGCATGAATGATTGCATTGTATCTAATGACATACCTTCGATTATATCACTGAGGCTGTCCAAGACTTCCATCAGACTTTCTGTGAGAGGTTGTAACTGGTGTGGATAGTAATCATCTGTACATTCATGCAACTTTAGTGCCATCATAGCTTTGCACAGTTTGGTCCCCTTGTCGCGAACTCTGATCCAATCGTTGAGCAGTCCATGAAGACGAGACACGTGTGTAAAAACGGTTTTAGAAATACCGTGTGTATCCTCATTTTGAATCGGTAATCCTTAAATAAAAAATAAACCACCAACGATAATTACAGGCATAAAGCTAGAATATAATGCATCCGGGTAAATACACGTACTTTTAGTAGGTGAATTGAGCATTTTCTTAAATTGCCATATAATCACAGCAACAAACGTAAAAACCAAAAAACTTCATTGCTTGTCTACAACATGCTTCTGTTTTAAATAATAACAAGTTACTAGTTTTCGTTTTGTGTTAATAAACATTTCTTATTCTAATAACAACATAAACATAACCTAAAAGGCCTAAAAGGCAAAAACATTAAGATGTCATAATTGTTTTTTTTTTTCGTTTTGAATTTGAATATAAGGTGTTGACAGCCTAAAAATTTAATTATTTAATGCATAATAAAATGCAACCACTAAACAATTACCGCATATTGAAGCGCTAAACTTGTTGTTGTGCAAATGTCTGAATAACAAAATAAATTAAATCTAATAATACAATTTTATTTAACTTAATTGATTTTTAAGCAAGCGTATGCATCGTGTGTAAGCAGCGTTAATGCTGCAATCACAAAAAATAATAACTGTCATCGTATGTTGTTTATGCTTAGCTTACGTTTCGGTACCGCCTCCTAATGTAACCTCAGTTCAAATCATAAAAATTTAATAATTATAATAAATAACAAGCAGCGTTGAATAAAATTATTGACAACAATACTTCCGCTCAACGAAGTAAGCCTAGTCACGTTAATCGACTATGTCTGGACCGATTCAAGATGTTATTGAAGAAGACGCTGCCGATTTACGGTTTCCGAAAGGTAATCTTGTTTTACTTAAAAATTATTTATAAATAGTAACTTGTAGTGTTCCGGTCTCTGATTTATTTATCTATTTACAGTGTAATTTATGTTCCTTCCTAACATTTGCCGGATCATTATAATATTATGAATAAATGAGTTCATAAGTTGGCGCTTTTACCAGTTTTTTGATGTTATTACAGAATTTGAAAACGCAGAGACACTACTCATATCTGAAGTAGATATGTTATTAGAGCACAGAAAGGCACAGAATGAGTCCGCCGAGGAGGAACAAGAATTCTCTGAAGTATTTATGAAGACATTGACATACACTAACATGTTCAAAAAGTTCAAGAATAAAGAAACTATCACTGCAGTCAGGAAGTATGTTGCGCTTTTATATCTATAAGTTTAGCTTGCATAAGTAAAACATGTATTCACCTTTCTAAAGCCAGAATTATTGCCTAGGAGGCTTGAAACATTGCACTGCTACACAAACAACATCAAAAGTTACAGCATAATACAAAGTGCAAATAGGAAAAAAATGTACATCATACAAAACATTGTAAAATTTCTTCAGCACTTCACACCTCATATGTTGTTGCTGTCAACTTGCCCAGCCTGATCTTCCATATTCATTTTCATAAGGCTTGATACCAAATTATTTCAGGAATAATTCCACAACATGTTGGTATGTAGTAATAGTAGTTTCTAGTTGTAGTAGTAGATGGAGTACTTAGGAATATGCCGAGCTCCAAATGCCACATGTTCACAATTATTTAAGTGAAACTGAACTTTACGTATTACTGCATCAGTCTCTATTAATTGAGAAGAAATAAAAAGCCTACCTACAGTTGTCATCAGATATAATGGAGCGGCCATGGTAATCAAAAATATCTGAACATGCAATCAGACTCTATGATAATAGAGGTGTGATGATGGCTACATATCTTCAATAAAATAAAATAATTCTACATCTAGAGAAGAGACTAGCTTGATTCTGTTATAATGTAGATGTTAGTATTAATTTATTTTCTTTGTTTCAGCCTTCTTCAAGTAAAAAAGTTACACAAATTTGAAATAGCAAGTTTAGCAAACTTGTGTCCAGAGACACCTGAAGAAGCAAAAGCCTTAATTCCCTCACTAGAGGGTAGAATAGAGGATGAGGAACTAAGAATATTATTAGATGATATACAAACCAAACGTAGTTTACAATATTAGGAAAATCATAAAATTTTTACACTTTTGTTCTGCTTTTATTTTTCCTCAAAACAATTTAAAATGAGTATTTGTGTCAGTAGGTCAGTACCAGAGATGGGCATTATTCGAATAAATTTTTATCGGAATAATTATTCGAATAAACAATAATTTACGATTTCCTTATTCGCGAATAATTTAGTCACGAATGATTCATTCGCGAATAAATCAGCCACAAATGTTTTATTCTGCTGGTTTTTAAATGACGAATGATTTATTCGTTATTTTCATTCGAATAAATCTACGAAAAACATATTTTTTCTGTTGCATTATATTAAATTAAACAACATCAAGCATAATATTTAACATAAATCGTGAATACTGTAATTTGTTCTAAGTTCTAGCACGCTAAAGAATGTTAAGGGTTAGGGGTTAAGGGGGGGGTAGGTAACGAATGATTTATTCGTTATTTTCATTCGAATAAATCTACGAAAAACATATTTTTTCTGTTGCATTATATTAAATTAAACAACATCAAGCATAATATTTAACATAAATCGTGAATACTGTAATTTGTTCTAAGTTCTAGCACGCTAAAGAATGTTAAGGGTTAGGGGTAATATATAAACCCAGGTAGTAAGTATAATTAGCGAGACGAGTGGCGGGCGGCGACGGGTGGTGGTGGGTGGCGACGAGTGGTGGTGAATGGCGACGGATGGTGGTGGGTGGTGACGGGAGGCGGGCGACAACGGGTGGCGGCGGGCGGAGGCTAGGGGAGGCGGGTGGTGACGGGTGGTGGCGGGTGGCGACGGGTGGTGGTGGGTGACGACGAGTGGTGGTGAATGGCGATGGGTGGTGGTGGGTGGCGACGGGTTGCGGTGGGGGGAGGCGGGTGGCGACCGGGGGTGGCGGTGGGTGGAGGCGTTGGGTGGCAGGCGGCGGCGGGTGGTGGTGGGCGGCGACGGGTTGCGGTGGGGGGAAGCGGGTGGCGACCGGGGGTGGCGGCGGGTCGAGGCGTCGGGTGGCAGGCGGCGGCTGGTGGTGGTGGGTGTCGGCCGGGCGAAGGCCGGGGGTGGCGGGCGGCGGCGGATGGAGGCGGGCACCCGCCACCTCCAGCCACCACCCATCGCCACTCGTCACCACCCACCTCCCCCCGCCATCGCCCGCCACCCCCGGCCTGAGCCCGCCGCCACCCACCACCACTCGTCGCCACCCATCACCACCCGCCGTCGCCCGCCACCCGACGCCTCCCCCCACCGGAACCCGTCGCCACCCACCACCACCTGTCGCCATTCACCACCACTCGTCGCCACCCACCACCACCCGTCGCCGCCCGCCACCCCCGGTCACCACCTGCCTCCCCCCACTGCAACCCGTCGCCACCCACCACCAGCCATCGCCGCCCGCCACCCCCGGTCGCCACCCACCACCATCCGTCGCCATTCACCACCACTCGTCGCCACCCACCACCACCCGTCGCCGCCCGCCACCCCCGGTCGCCACTCGCCTCCCCCCACCGCAACCCGTCGCCACCCACCACCATCGGCCGCCGCCCGCCACCCCCGGCCTCCGCTCGCCGCTACCCGTCGCCACCCACCACCACCCGTCGTCAAAGAAGTGCAGAAAGTGACTTTGTTTTAGTAATTAATTATTCGTGAAAATTCATTCGACGAATAAATTATTCGCGATTAAATTATTCTACGAATAATCTATTCGAATAAAAATAATCATTCGACAATTTCATTCGTCATTCGCGATGATTTTTTTTATTCTTATTCGTTATTCGTCATTCGAATAAATTTTGCCCATCTCTGGTCAGTACATACACATGGAAAGGTGGTTGAAATGGGCTTTACAAAGTACCAAGGTTGTGACAAGGTACCTTTCCATGTGTACTGACTCAGTACACAAATGTGTCAGTAACTCAGTAGTACTGAGTCAGTACTACTGAGTTACTGACACATTTCTTTATTCCTAAGCAGGTAAATGTATAGAACTTCTGTTTGGATTATAGTAGCACACATTTAGTACAATAGCCTAATACCTTTTTTATAATTATTGTCACTGACCAAAATAAGAAATAAAGGAAATATTTTCTCTAACCTGGTGATTGAATAATCTTAAATCAAAAATGATTTCTTGTAGTAACCTCAGCAAAGATACCATTTTTATGCATTTAATGATGTTCATAAGGATCTAATCCAATTAATTAAAGCCCCACTCCAATAGTCAATAGGCCCAAAAGTCCAAATGTGCCGGAAATTCTAGCATTTTCCAAATCATTTTTAATAGAGGTATGGTAAATTATACCTCTAGTAACTGGCCACTTTACATAAAAATGAACTCTATGTATTTATGATTAGAATCTATTTTGGAAGAGGGAGAGTGATTAACATTGACATGACACATCGTTTTAAAATGAATCTATAAGCACATAGAGTTCATTTTTATATAAGGTGTCCAGTTACAGGAAAGTGGCCAGTAACTAGCAATTTATCCTACCTAGTAATTCATACAACTTATATTTAATAAAAGTGACTATTTTAAGTTGATTTTAAGCTACAGATAGATCTCTGTTGAACTGTTTCATATTCAGATTGAAGCTCTTAACCGGGGTTAGTTTAGGACATAATAAGTACATTTAGATAACTTTTACTTAAAATTAAAGCAACAAAATGCACAAATCTTTACCTGCATCTTGAGGGGGTTTTGGGGGACTAGCTAGGGTCCACCTGAGAGTTCCGCTTCTATCGACTTACTTTTGTAGGTTTTACACTTAGTATGACGACAAACCTTTGCTACGACGACACACAATGTAAAGGGGTACAGTCACGTCTAATAATATGTATACATTTCGGAACGTGTGTCAAAGGCATAAGGTTCAAAATCGTATACATATTATTAGAGCCGACCGTACATCATTTTAGCCTATTTTGTGGTGAAATGTGGGAGGCTGGTGAGAAAGAAAATAATAAAATGCAGTTAAATCAGTCTGTATATTGGATATGTCTGCAATACAGCAAGATACATTACAGTGAAAACAGGTAAAGTGATAAAATATTGGAAACAAAAATAGTAATTAGAATTTCTTCTCTGAAACAAAACTATAATAAAACCATTCTTATTATTACTTAATGTCGACACTATTATTAATGATGTTAATTAATGCCTCTAAAAGATCAAGCCTTTTGTTGAGCACTGCATGTAAAAAAACTAAATCAATTTTTTTATCAATAAACCTCAACAATTTTAGATAACTAAAACTCAACAATCCTCCGATAATTTTCTTATATACTAATTTTGTCGCCTAAACATTATTTTTAACAAAATGCTAAACAAAAGGCTTGTTTGAATTGTAAACTTATCTCAATGGGCACTTTTGGTTTAGTTTATTTAAATGTTAGTATTTAATATCATAGTCATAAAAATTATAAACCTATCCTTCATCTAAAAGCAAAACTTTAAAATAATATTAACCATCTATAAAATAACTATCAAATCTAAAGACCTAGCCAAGTTACTTTTATGGTACTCTTCTTCTCGCAAGTCCTACCCAAAACATACAAAAATATTTTATGTACTTTAAAAACATTTCGCCTCCAAGACGAAGGGAGCTTACACCCAGAGGCAAGATCTGGGCGGACCCGGCGTCTGCTGTAAGTTGCCTTGGTCTGGAAAGCCATTCCACACCTACTCGTGGTATACGATACATAATCTTGTCTGTAAGGGACTATTTGTATAGCACACTTTAACGGCTAATATTCTTCGGGTTACTAATCCTTAACTTAGGTAACGACACTGGGAGAGGCTTACACATATCCTAAATTACAACCTGGACCTGTGACATAAGTCTAAGTATTGTATGTAAAGCATTTAAGATTATTTTGGAATTAGTGTAGGGGAGTCTATAAGCATCACGGAAGCTGACAGGAAGCATGTAAACATGACCATAAAGCGGGTACTATTTACGTTTGGGCCACGACATGCGTGCAGTAGTTGCAACCATAGAATGGTCACGTGTGGGAGTGAGTCGCTCGAGACTGGCTTCTCGCTCTCACACGTGGCGCAGGCGTGGCCGGGCCGTTACGCCGAAGTTAGCGATCGACAACTGCAACTTAAAACAACAAGTAATTACATTGAACGTTTTATGAAAAATGTAGAAATCAAAATTAATATGCTTTTAAAATATTTGAATACTACATACTCAAATGTATCATACATGGTAGAATATTTTCAACATTACGGCTAGATATTGCACTTATCGGGAATTTTTTACACAGAAATCCGGATTTTAAATACTGGCTCGGTTTTTTTCTTCCATGTCTCATTTTTTGTAAAGCAGCAGTTAAATACGACAATCACATCTTTATCCACTAGTTAATATGAGAATCTATAAATTGCTGCAGCTCGCTATAAAACTTAAGGCGATGATAATGACTAATGAGATGAAAACAATAAATTCGTACATTACTTAAAGATTCAATACGCGCTCCATTCTACAGTTTCATTGTTGTTTGGTCACATCCATTCAGTCGTTCGAAAGTCGCATCCGCGTTACGCGGACAAGGATATTTAAGTAGTTTAAACCCTGGGCTCAGTCACAAATCTGTTACTCTACGCCGTTACACTATTCAATGAACCAAACTAACAAGTCAGCACCTTCTTAATACCTAACTCCTTGACAGTGTTTGTGCAACTCCCGACGGCCGGCCGCCCCCTCGGCGCGTCAGGTTGTCAAGCCATTATCAACATTCATATTAGAACGATTCTTACATTATCACATTCATTAACTGAATAATCAATAGGTACCTACTATATGTACATCAGCAACTTGGAATATTACATCACATCGTTTACAATTTCAAATTCGGCAATATGGCTCCTAATAAAAATTTCACTTGAGCAATGACAAGATTAAAATACTCTTTATTCCAAAGGAGAGCCGTAGAAAATATATATTTGCCGTCGAAATTTACAAAATGTTCAAAAATAATTGCGTACGTCGAAAAGCAGGTCTCACTATGACGTGTAAGTCGTCGACTCTACATTATCATATCAGTCTCGATGGTAACGCATTTTGGCCAAACGAGAGATCTACCTGGCGTGGTCAATCTTCCTATCCGAATGATACACGGACATACCGTGTGTACACTGTGTACCGACATACCCGATACAGATACGATGACTGCTAGTGGAGACAGCCTCTAGGCACCCTCACGTGTCTGAGGCAAAAACCATAAACAGGTAAAGTAACGGAAGGTTCGTACAGAGTTTAATATCTATAGACGATGAAGAGGCACTTCGCAGTGTTACACGCTAGGAAGATACAACAAAATTGTCAAGATACCTGTATCAAAGTACGAGTTTAAAGTCAGTCTATTCTCTTATCTTTATGAATCCTGCTACTTAAAGCTCTGCTTTAGAAAATCGATCTGGCTTCGTTCACCGTGACCAATATCTTCAACCTTGGTCCGAGTTATTCTCCTTACAATTTTAAATTCAGACAAATGATAAAAGAAACTTTGAGAAAATGTCACTTATAACCCTACACTTGCAATATATAATGTTTATGTTAACAGTTCTCGATAATACACAATATGAGATCAAATATCCACAGTTGTTTTCAGTACTAGCTGAGGGAGCATGATATTCATGATAAACAAAAGTAAAAATTTTAAAACAAACAGTCTAACAAAATTATATTGAGTACAGGCAAGTTTGTGAAGTCTTGCATCAAATTATGACGAGAACTAATTTGTCAGTTAACACCATGGGGGGATATTTCTGGCAATAATTGAATGTCCTTATATCATATGACACAATTCAACTTAATAGTTTCTTCGCAAACGTGATAGTCTGATAGTAAAATTACATTAATTCGTCCTCTGAGTAACGCTTACGTACCAGTAAGTCCTCATTTATATAATCATGTTAAAATAATTATAGATAAAAAATATATACATTTGTAAATGCTTTGGTTGGTACGAGTGATAAACGCGGCATTGCGAAATCAAAAGTAAGCGAATTTTGTAAAAGAAATACTTACATACACATGTAAAGTTATTTTTACATTAACAGTAACTTGTTATTGTCACGACAGATTTGATTACAAATGATGACCATCGACTTTTGAGTCATCTGCTGATAGACAAAATAAAACCTGTAGTATTAGGTTTATGCCTAAACTAGGTTCCACTACTTAGTGTCCAGAGTTGAACAATAACTCTAAAAAACAATGCAAATATTGTTTCTTTTTCAGCAAGTGTTTCCAATCGTAATATTCGTTTTGTAACCTACTACAAACATTCGGAAGAAGATTCATCATTCATAACCGTCAAAATTCATACAAAAAACCTATACACATATGGTTAGAACACTACAAAATATGTGAACTAAAATAAAAACCCTTTGACACTCCAGACATGGTCAAAGTAGAAACAAGAATACAGAATGTAAAATCAGCACGTAAATCTAGCAATATAAACAGTGTATCGATGTATTGGTGAAAACAACTTGATAACAGCATTTTCAGAGTAATTTCCTCCGATATTTAATCAGAACCGGGGAAAAAACGCCATAAGCGCCCCAGCGATGCCAGCCATACTTTAAGGTATCAAAGCTGTAAAAGTTCCAAAATTAACCTAGATTTTCTATGATGAATTATAAGATTACTATTACGGTCCTCTGATAAACTACAATAAAAACTTTAGCACCAAAGTAATAGAGCTGAGATTAAATTAGATAAAAGTTAGTTCCAATATAAAATTATTCCGGGCACGCTCAACATAATGCATATTCACTGGCCCCTTACAACTTCAAACAATTTTTTTTTGTTTAATCAATGATATATTCCGGTTTTCGGATTTATAATGACATTACTCAAGAATAGTTAGGCCAGAATTGGATAGATACGAAAATCTACCTAACTCAAAAATGATTGCTAGACCTAAATTTTTGTACGGCTGGCACAAACTGGTACTTTGTCGCTACGATATATCGTTTAAAACCAGATAGGTGGTACAGATATCACAACACAAGAGTATTCGCAGTCTTGACACGTCTATGTTTTCATGAAATGCTCTGAAGTATTATGCATGTATTCATTAGGTTACGTTGTTAGAATGGTCAGATTTCAAGATACTATCTATGTTTTTAGTGCAATGCATTGATGTTAATAGTTGACTCAAATCAATGAGGCAACTCATAAAAGCCATGAATCACTTTCGAACGCGTTGAGAAAAAACACTACTAGTTATTAATTAGATCTTAGTTGGAAAACGCAGATATTAATTCGTTTACAAAAATCAGTATACATAAGCGAAACATATCTTTACCCCTTTAATTGAACTTTGATAAGATTAAAGCTGCTATAAAAAGTTGACAAAATTTTTGATATAGATATCAATATATCCGTTGTGGACATTTCGTTATTTTCGGAATTTGGATTTCCCGAAAACCTTTAACTTTCTAACATGGTCATGACTCATGATCATGACACACGATACCCCAATATCACAGGGTTCTATGTATTTTCGGGGTAATTAAATCTGGACTAAGTGTCAGGGCGACAATGTTCAAAGGCCATAGTAAGTCAGTCAGCCTTCAAATCTACCACACTGTTTTTATGAGTATTCATTCAGCATAAATATTCTTCACCATAAGAGGTACTCACAAAAAAAAACAAGGTTTGGCTGATTTAAAGGCTAACATATTATGAAAATCCAACTATGGCCTTTCAAGTTGACAAATGTGTGTAATATTTGGGCCGCGACCTATCAAACTGCAAGAAATGACCAGGATGCTTAGCCAAGTTGCCAATCGCTAGCGCTTAGTAGCGTATCGTAGTTTTCCCTCTCTGTTACTCTATCATATTAGTGCGACAAAGACTGTTAGCTGCGATTGACGATTAAGCGCTAGCGATTGGCAACTTGTCTAAGTACCCTGATAGACTTGTGAAACCTGGGCGCACTCTTGTACAGTGATATCTACGGGTGGAGGAGGGGTAGTCAGTGTTGCGGCGCGGACGACGGGGAGGGCTTGAGCTCCTGGAAGGCGGAGCCCAGCGACGGCCGCAGCGTGAAGCCGGGCACGGCCGGGCCCACCACCGGCACCGGCTCCGGGTACAAGCTCTCGTAGCCCTTCAGGTTCACCTAAGGAGAAATAGAACATTAAGTCCATAAGCGAGAACCTGTAATTGGCTTTGTGATTCTATTATTATTTATACATACATTACGAGCCCCGATGCAGTGGAGTTCGTCTAGTTCGAAACAATTTTTACAAATTTTTGAATATTTTAAAAATGATCACATTATGCTAATGATAAATTGTATGAACGTTAGTCATGGTTAATGTACTACATTTCAAGAGACACAACAATCTGAAGTACGCTTTTGTTGTTTAATAAATCGATTTTAACAAACCAGTGTCTAAATTATATTTTCGTTCACCACCGTATAATTCCGCGCTTATAAGTATAAGCTTGACGCAAAATTCGCAGTGCATCAGGTGTACCATGTCGTCTTTAATATTAATGGCGTTCTTTACATTCATTGATTATTTACAAAATTAAAAATTGTGGAAAAAATTTAAAAAATACCTCTCGTAAAATAGTTTTTTTTTTATTCTGATTTATTAAGTCCAAATATTTTATACTCAAAGAAACTACTTTAGTACTACTATTGAATAGTGAAGGTTTTGTTTCTAAACCTTTTCCCCCGAATGAACGGGATAATCTCGAAAAACTGTCTAACTGGACGAGAACATAATTATGCATCGGGGCTCGTATAGCGCTGTTCGTTTTCCATGTAACTAAAATAAAATAAAATTACATCAGAGGCCGGGAAGATGAGGATTTCCGGCCAAGTTGGATAGGTAACGAGGCCGGAAATCCGTTTTCATGCCGAGGCATTTATAGTGCTTTTGTCAAACATACAAAGAAATACAAAAAAAATAATAATGACATTTTGTCGAAATTAAAAAAAAAGTTACTTTGCAGGGCTAGGCCTGAAAAGTGTTATGAAATTCCATTTCCATCCTAGTGAGTTACTGCGCCCTAAAAGCGATACTTTCGAATCTATTTTAAGGAACGTAAAGACAATATTTCATTGCATGTTTGCGAAAAGTTATAAATTCAATTAAATGATTCAACAGATTTTGACGTAGCTATAGTACATTGTGAATCTAGGGAGGTAAGTACGGTACTACTCGAGTTTGTATTCCGCTTACCGACCGTAATGCATGCAATTTTTTTCATCACACTTGCGGACAAAAAATAAGTTTTAAGCCAAAATAATATAAATGACGTACTATAACTGCCTAGGGAATTTCACTTTTTTATAACTCCCGCGATGCATCCAAGCAATGGCGCGCTTAAGAAGCAAGTGTGATGAAAAAATTTTAAATGCTGCGTGCAAATAGTAGTGCTACAGCCGAATATTATATGATATCCATTACAACACTGGTTAACAAATAAGGTACGCAATACAATCATATAGACGATTACAAATACATCATTTGTACTTATTTTTTGAGTTGAGCATTATTTATGCTTTCATAATGTCAAAACAAAAAGAAAATGACATTTTTCTAGAGGTAGACGCATAAAAGCTGGCACAAATGGAATGAATCACATGTCATTATGTACAGTCCTGTCCTGTTCCATCTACCTGCGTCGGCAGCCCTTTTGACATAAACACACAGAATCTTTCTACCAATTACTTGATTGATTCGTGCCAGCTCACGTATATCAAACTCTACTCTACACTCGCCTCAAGGATATCGTCACCACACGTTTTTTGACAAATAATAATACACAATATCAAGTAAGTATAATTAGATTTACCTTTTCACAACCATCTGGCGGTTCGCGGGCGAGGAATCGGTTTATCTGCGGAGATGTGCCGAGCTTAGCGCCGTCAAGGTCCGGGGACGAACATACACTACCGCCTGTAATCATAGCAAAGCATTATTATCACATATATACGTCATGTGTTCAAATTTATACATTGAATTGAAGTCAAATGTTTAAATTGTGTACTTCTAGAAACTAGTTGGTTTCAAACTGAGCTATCACACTTGAGCTAGGAAATTTAAAATTACTTCAGTTTTATAACACTTTAGACTCTTTAGAGGCTGGCAAACTACTGGGGCCCATTTCTAGAAAGCTTGTAACTTGTAATACAAGCGGAAGTCCTTATCCAATTAATTGTGTCAAAAAGAGACTTCTACTTGTATTAAAAGTTGCACGCTTTTGAGAAATGGCCCCTTGGTCTAAAATATGTCTCAGAAATAATTCACTTTAATAAGGTCTAACTACTCTAAGCAAGACACTACAAATGAACTATAAACACGACCTTGTTGAAAGTTTTCTGGAGTTCATTAATTGCAAATAAAAATGATAGTAATAACCTCGTAAGGCCTCATCAATTTTAGGATAAGGATCAAGTGTACTTTGTTTACTAGGATGTTATTTACCATTGTGATTTTGACTACATAATTACATGTCCTGAAATGAAACTTAAGGCCTTACGAAGAAAAAAACAACACAAAAAATTATTATGAACTATGACTTGAATAACTGATTAGTGTAACTGTGATGTAAGATTGTGTCAGTCATATTAAAACAAAAGAAATTGTTATTAAAATATGATAAATGAACTTTGACTTCTTTACATAAGGTATTGTAATATTGTATGTGTGATGTATACAAGTACAAAAAGCAATTCCCAGTTGGAATATCACCACTAGTTCAAAATGGATTATCTCTCAAATACATACAAATATTTATTTTAAACTACCATGAAATAAAAAAAGACATGCTCGGATTATAAGCATTTGTGTTAAGTGCAGTGACTATGAATTGCGAGGGGTCACTAGGAAGCTGAAAATCGTTTAACCTGCTGCAAGTAGTTCTGCCGAACCACTGCTGGAGAGCGACCTGAGCGACCCTCGGGATGGTGGATCTAGGCCCACAATTCATTGTTCAAATTAACAATTTACTAACCTGTTTATTCATAAACGTCTGCTAACCTAGCAAGCCGCTAAGTATTGTTTGTCTTTCGGTCTTATCAATATGTCCACAAGAGTGAAAAAGAAAAACAATACTTGGATCAAAATTATTTTCGTTGTCTTGTTTCATACCACTTTCTCACGCTCTTAGTTGCTATCACGACTCAGTATTTAAAAAAAATCCGGTCACTTGTATTTCTTTTTTACGCTAGATTTTAATCCATATATCAGAAATTGAAAATAAAACATCATCTCATACAAAAATCACCACTGCGTCACGTTTTTTTGGGACACAAATTAAGACAACGAAAAGAATTTTGACCCACATGCTTGTCAAGTTGAGAGGCGCTTATGAATAAGAAGGTAAGCCGAGTAAGAAGACAGTATGGGAAATGTTATGTTATACGGGTTATAAAAATTCGGCAGTCAAAGTAAACATTAAGATTGACTGAATCTGAAATTAATTGTTCATGTTTAAAATAATTGTACTGAAACTGTATCGGCCTTTATTGACAATGCTATAATACAGGGTAAGTAATAGGCATAATCGTATGTATTTTATGAAGACTTCACTGAAATATTATTATAACATTTATATTATAACTATTGGGCCTTCTTTACCCCTTGTATGCTTAAGCCCGGATCTGTGCTAACATTTGGCGTAAAATTGAAAATGTTTTTTTTTAGTTTATATTAATCATATATTATTAACTTTTTATATAAAAAAAATGAAATCCAGTCTATTAAACCATTGAAAAAAACTTTTTGCCATCTAACATGTAACTCAGACGCGTAACATGGTGTAAAATTATTGGCACAAGCAAAGCAAGTCAATATAAGACTTATTTGATAACAAGAAGGCTATTTTTATGACAACACTTAAAAGCATTGTAGGCATTGAAATGTTTAAATTCTGAATGCCGACTTCAATAATTTTTTCCTATATAATAATATTGTATAAATCAATATGATATTGCAAAATTGACAAATAATTGACCAGTATAAATGAGCACGGGTGTTTTACCTGAGGAGTGGGCAGTATGGCAAAGGTCGTGTGGAGTTTGAGTGTTGACGGAGCGTCTGAGGAGCTCGGCTAGCGGTGCGCGGTGGCCTTCGGGAGTCACCTAGAACCGAACATGATAATCAATATTTTCAACAGACTTCAAAAAAGGAGGATGCTCTCAACTGTTTTTTTTTTATTTTTTTTTAAATTTGATATCTTAGCATTTTCGACTGGGTAATATTGTACCATTCTATTGATAGCTAGTATAAATAAAACCTGCCTTTTTCTTTATTGGCTTGGGGAACCATTTGGGGGATTAATAAATAAATATCTTGGGACATCTTACATAAATCAACCTAGTCCCACGGTAAGCCCAATTAAGGCTTGTGATGTGGGTACCAGGCGACGATATATATTATATAATAGATAGATATATATTATATAATAGATAGAAGAGATCTGAAGATTCAAAAAGAAGAGGAAATAAAAAAAGGCAATATTGCTTTAATCAGATACGACAAACTAATTATAAAAGGAAAATCAATTCAAGAAAAAAGGAATGAGAAAAGGAAAATATCCCCAACAAAATCACCACTATCTGGCAACACTGAGGCAACTCTATCAGCACCCTTAAAAATAAATAAAACGAACGCATTTGATTTTATGAACAGATCAAGATCGAATTCCTTAACCAACATTTCAAACGAACAATAGCAACTACAGTACTCCAAATCCTGGAAGTCAAACTCCAACCAAACAACAACAACATACAAAACAAACACTCTGTGCCCCAATCCGGCTGGTCCCCGTGGGGCTGTAGACCACCACCCTCCATCTGATGAAACAATACCAAAACAACATATACAACAAACTGAAGCAACATCGGTATCATACAGAAGCAAAAACAAGTTCCCCAAGCCGACTGGTCATCGTGGGGACAGCGACCACTACCCTCCAACTAACACAACCAATACCAATCTCAACACTAAAATCTACATATCAACCCTTAATACTCGAACATTGAACTCCGAAGAAAACCTCTTAGAATTAAAGTATGCACTGCAACAGGTGAAATGGGACATCTTAGGCCTCTGCGAGGTAAGGAGAGTAGGCGAAGAAATCATCAATGATAGGGATCATTTGTTTTACTTCAAAGGTGAGACCCCTGGCAGACATGGGGTGGGCTTTATCATGAAAAGCTACCTAACACCATTTGTAGATAAATTCGTTGGAGTGTCAGAAAGAATAGCAATCCTAAATCTTAACTTGCCAGGGTTCAGGGATCCGTGGACAATAATACAAATTTACTCACCCACAGAACAAGCCGACGAGGAGGAAATGAACCAATTTTATAATGATCTAAATGAGGCCCTCACCCATGCTCATAAAAACCTTGTGGTAATGGGCGATTTCAACGGTCAAATAGGTGATCGACTGGCAGAAGAAAAATTAAACTTAGGACCATTTACCTACAGTGACAAGAGTCGTACCAGAAATGGAGGAATGCTTGTAAACTTTGCTCTTGAGAATAACCTGACAATCCTGAATACTATGTTTAACAAACAAAACAAAAGAATGTGGACCTGGATCTCTCCTGATGGGAAAACGAAAAACCAAATTGACTTCATTACAAGCAATAGACCGAAGAATTTTACAAATGTTAGTGTCATCAACCAATTCAATTTCAACACCGATCATAGGATGGTTAGAGCTGAATTATCAGGAAAGGGAAGAAATCCTAGACCAAGAAAGGATCGAGGCCAAACTCTCAACCAACCCTACACACAACTGTCAGAAACTATGGCTCATAACTTCAAAGGTTTTAAAGAAAAGTCGTCACACCTTGATATCATGAAAAAATATAAGTTATTTGAAGAAACTATCAACAAAACAACACAACAATGTGTAACTAAAAAAGAAAAGGACTCAAGCTGGATGTCAGGAAAATCAATTGAACTACTTGAACAAAGAAAATCCCTTATAAGCAACAAAGATACAATCGGAAGAAGGAAACAGATTTCACAAATTAGTAAAGAAATTAACAAAAATTTAAGAAAAGACCGGAAACACAAAAGAATGAAAACGATTGAGCACCATATAATACAGACAGGTGGTATCAAGAAAGCCTACAAGGAGCTATCTCAAAGTAAGAATTGGATTGTAAAAGTAAAGGATAGAAACCAACACCAATACAGAAGAAAAGATATTATAGAAACCGCTACATCATTTTACAAGGAACTGTACAGGAACACAACAATCCACAGTGAGGTAGGACTTAACGAGAACTCTGACATTCCCACAATACTGCAGGAAGAAGTTGAAAGGGCCTTAGAAACGCAAGGCATGGGCAAAGCTCCTGGACCAGACGGAATAAGTAATGAGGTACTAAAGTAAGCCAAAGAAGCAATAACGCCTATCTTTACAGATCTCTTCAACGAAATATTAGACACCGAGGCTATACCAAACCAATGGATGCAGTCCAACATAATCCTAATATATAAGAAGGGAGACAAACACGATATTGGGAATTATAGGCCCATAAGCCTGATGTCTAATGTCTACAAGATATTCGGGAAAATTATTCTAAAGCGAATAGAAACAAGACTGGATGAGGAACAGCCAAAAGAACAGGCCGGCTTTAGGAAAGGCTTCTCAGTGCTGGACCATATCCATGTTGTGAGACAAATCATAGAGAAATACAACGAATATAACCTAATAGTACACCAAACGAAGGAAACTCAGAGGAAAAAACTCGTGTATAAGCGAATTTTGGCATAGTTGTAGGGAATGGTGATTTAAACCACATACTAAAAGTACTGGTCATTAGGGGTGGAGCTTAGGGGGGGAGGGGGGTGTAAAGGTTCTTATTTTTAATTTTTCGCAAATAACTCGTAAACCGTGGCTTATAGCAAAAAATGTTCTAGTACATAAGTAATCTACATAAAATTCTCTACAAAAAAGGCTTATGCATGTTTCCTCTGGGATCACTGTGTCATGAGATAAGAAAGCAAGAAGGTGGACAATAAAGAAATAAACACGTTTGTTTATGTAGGTATAGCACATACAGAATGCTCGCAAGCATTCCAAAAGATTTTAATGTTCAATTCCTGTCCATATTTAGAGTCTTTAATGTTACATAAAATTTCCTGGATTCGGCTTGGTTTCAGAGATAATCAACCTTTTTTTCGAAATAAGTTTTTTGACGAAACTCGTCATAAAACTTCTTTTTGATTACAATGCTACCGCAATGTGTTTTAATATTACTACAACTTTGGCCTGGCAATCAAAAAATGGGAATAGACTTGACGAAATAACCTGTCCCAAAAAAAAATATTCTAATAAATAATTTTAACAGATTGTTGTTATGATAAAAAGTACTGGAAATGTTAAAAAGTATTCAAAAAGTGTAAAAAAAAGAGAAATTTTTTTTTTTGTTTGGTGGTATTTGACATTAGGTGTCATAATCATTTTTGTTTATTTTGATATCTACAATGCATACTTAAAATCTTTTGGAATGCTCGCGCCCGGGCGCGCCCTGTATACTTATTTGTAAAAATAAAAAAACTAATTATCCTCTAAATCTAAAATATTCTTATAATCATCGTCAAAAGATTTTAACTATGCATTCTAGACATCAAGACAAACAAAAAATATTATGAGACCTAATGTGAAATACCACCAAAAAAAAAATTTTTTTTTCTCTTTTTTTTTACACTTTTTAAATACTTTTTAACATTTCCAGTACTTTTTATCGTAACAAAAATCTGGTAAAATTATTTATTAGAATATTTTTTTGGGACAGGTTATTTCGTCAAGTCTATCCCCATTTTTTGATTGCCAGGCAAAAGGTGTGGTAATATTAAAACACATTGTGGTAGCATTGCAATCAAAAAGAAGTTTTATGACGAGTTACGTCGAAAAACTTATTTCGAAAAAAAGGTTGATTATCTCTGAAACCAAGCCGAATCCAGGAAATTTTACATGACATTAAAGACTCAGGAATTGAACGTTAAAATCTTTTGGAATGCTCGCGAGCATCCTGTATGTGCTATACCTACTTAAACAAACGTGTTTATTTCTTTATTGTCCATCTTCTTGCTTTCTTATCTCATGACACAGTGATCCCAGAGGAAACATGCGTATGTCTTTTTTGTAGAGAATTTTATGTAGATTTTTTATGTACTAGAACATTTTTTGCTATAAGCCACGGTTTACGAGTTATTTACGAAAAATTAAAAATAAGGATCTTTACACCCCTCTCCCCCCGTTAGCTCCACCCCTAACCACCAGTACTTTTAGTATGTGGTTTAAAACACCATTCCCTACAACAATGCCAAAATTCGCTTATACACGAGTTATTTCCCCCGAGAGGCAGCTTTTGGTCTTCGTTAGGCGGGCTATAACATACTACATTGCATTTATCGACTATAGCAAAGCCTTTGACTCTCTCATACACAACAAAATATGGCTAGCACTGAAAAAACAAGGCATACAGAGCAAATATATTAGGATAATTAGTAACATATATAAGCATAGCACATCTTGCATCCAACTAGAGAGGAAAGGAGAGCCCTTCAATATAGAAAAAGGTGTCAGACAAGGGGACCCTCTATCGCCAAAGCTGTTCTCTGCAGTCTTAGAAATGGTATTTAGAGACCTAAACTGGGATCAATATGGTCTTAGTATTAGTGGTTACCATCTTACACATCTAAGATTTGCAGATGACGTTGTCTTGTTTGGGAAAAATGCAGAAGAAATAAACAAAATGATAAATGACATAGAGGCCCACAGTAAGGTTGTAGGATTAACCATCAATCTAGAAAAAACAAAGGTGATGACAAATGGCAACAGGACCAACATCAAGGTGGGAGAAGAATTGGTGGAGTATGTAAATGAATATATTTATCTTGGACAAATAATTTCCCCTAAAGATGTCATACAGAAAGAACTGGAGCGAAGAACTGCAAATGGGTGGAAAAGATACTGGTCCCTAAAAGAAGTGTTCAAGGATAAAAACCTACATTCTAATACAAAAGGCAAATTATTCAACACATGTGTTTTGCCAGTACTAATGTATGGCAGCCAAACCTGGGCTCTCACGAAAACGACCATGTCACAATTAGCATGCTGCCAGCGAGCCATGGAGAGGAGCATGCTAGGTATCCGTAAGAACGACAGATGGCGAAATACCCAAATAAGATATAGAACGAAAGTGCAAGATCTCACAAAAAAGACTAAAAGATTAAAATGGAAGTGGTCAGGCCATATAATTCGAGGTGATGACAAGTGGAGCAAAATTGTCACTCAGTGGTACCCTAGAGAGGGGAAGCGATCCAAAGGAAGACCCCTACTCAGATGGGATGACGACATTGCGCAGGTAGCAGGAGCCACCTGGAACAGAGTGGCACTAGATCGCAGAGAATGGAGACGGTTGGAGGAGGCCTTTGCCGAAGGGCAAGCAGGCAATGAATACAAGAGATGCGAGATAATAGAATTGTAATATAATAGTTTTAAACAAATATGTATATTCATTGTATCTGAAAATAAAGGCTTTTTATTTTTATTTTTTTTAGATATATATAGATACTTAAATACATACACAGCCATGACCAAGGAACAAATATTTGTTATAAATGGATACACAAATAATGCCCTACTAGCTGGGATTCAAACCCGGATCCTCCAGCTTCGTAGGCAGGGTCACTACCAACTAGGCTATGGAGGCTTACAGGATAGGCGGGGATATGTGGGACTCCCTCCAGTCATAGCAAAAGGGGGCTAGAGGTATACCCACTCAAATCCACTCAGGCGTCACCTTCGCATGCCCGTTAATACAAGGGTGCTACGGGGTGCCTAAGATTCGAAGGAGCTTTCCTTGGCAGGCCTGGCTTGTGTTATGTCAAGTTACCCACGGCGATGTTCAGATTTCCCTCACGTCTCTATAACAATTCAGCCGTACCTTGTCTTTTAGTCGGTCGACTTGCGGCGTCTGGGTGCCGCTGGCCGGGTACAGCACCAGCCGCTCAATCTCCTGGTTGAGACCCTCCACTGACGACCTTGCCGCCCTTAGTGGCACGCCCCCGCTGCCAAACCGCGACCCTGATATAAAAGGTTACATAGTGTTACAGTAGACGCAGGAAGAATTGCTAGGGCATGCAGTCACAGGATTCAAATGTATGCAATCCCGGGATTGTATAATATCAAATACAAATGAATCCCGGGATTGCATGGCCTAGCTATGATTAAATTGCGTGCCTTTTTTTAGGTTTCCATTCTTATAGAGACGTGCTGCGAAATACATCAAGTTTGATATTCACGAATAATATCTAAGCAGCATAGCACATTACTGATTAGTAACAAAGGCATCCATGTGGTGGAAATGTACCCATGAATTCATTATGGTAGGTACTAAAATTGAGCACCAATATTGCCATTTGACATGAACAGTGCTCTACAGTCTTTGAAAACAGACCAGGCTTCAATTTGTTTGTCACATTATTTTTAGTTAAGTACTAACTTACTGAGTTTTTTGGTAACTAAAATAACACAATATATCAAGAATGGTTGGAGTGATACCATGGATGAGGAGTCTAAATTTGCCGCTAATTAAAAAGAAGAACCACAAATACGTAATTGAAACTATGTTGATGACTAGGTAGGTACACTCAAAATGACACGTAGTAAGGAGTTTCTTACAATTTGATTTATAATGTTGCTTTGACATAGTTTATGAGTGGCCTAGAGTTCCAATTGTTTGACGGCACTTACAAAAACCAGGGCTCATGGAGTGTGCAGAGTCTGAGGTAGAAGCTTTGTGAGTCCGTTGGAGGCGGCTACGAAGAAATCTATCGAGCTTGTCATCATCTGATCCTCTTGAAGATCGCCCTGATGTTCCGCCTCCTTCATCGGTCTGTAAACGAAAGCACCATTATAGTAATAACTATACTAGAACAGCAACTAGATATAATGATAGCCAATTCCAGATCTGGATAACACAGTTTTGTTTCACTCTCAATTAAAGCTTCACAGTGTCTTGCATGTGAAACAAAGTTTACAAAAGGTAATAAAGTATTAATTTTTTATAATTTCCTAACTCTTCAAATCTAAAAATAATGTGTTAATAATAATTATTGAGTTTGAAATGGTTTTCCTAATTTTATCCTGCTTCTCTCAACTTTATCTTAAACAAAACTAAACTCCTTATATCACCTCCTTTTTTCTTGACTTCAGTTTACTTTCTTCCCATAAATTGGTAAAGACAGCAGCCAGTGCCCCTCAAAACATGAAGAGATGTATGTCATATCAATATACCTACTATTGAGTTTCCTTATTTTACTAGATTACAAGGGAAGCAGGCATTTCCATGATATCTGCAGCTCTTCTTTTGTCATTGTATGATAAACCTATTTTTACAAGTTATCATCAGTTTTACAGTCAAAACTTATTATAATAACTATCACTACTCTCTCAACTATGTCAGGACTGAATTGGGAATGTCATAGTTGTATTACTTAGCGAGTTTTGGTTGTCAATCAACCTATAGTATAAAATAATAATGATAAACATACTTGAGTAGATTTGTCAACTTGTAGCTGGCCTGCATGTAGATAGTAATCCCGTGACCATTGGCCTTTGTGGTACAGTGTGTCCAGAGATGCTGTGCGTCTGATCACACTTGCACCAAACCTCCCTTTACCTGTAGTATACATAGAGTTAAAAGTCAGGGTATATCAATATTAATTAGGCTTGAAAGTAGTATGTAGCTGTCAGTGAGAGGTATGTTTCTGTAAAGTCATAATAAACAAAGATGCCAGTCCTACACCCACCAACAGTGATGAAGCAACAAGAAACAATTGGCAAGTTTTTACTTTGCAGGGTGCATTCTCTTAGAAAACATACATAGTTAAACATATATAGTTTGCTTCTTGACTGAGAACTCAAAGTAAATAAAATACCAAGATATTGAGAAAAATCTGAATGAAAACCAAAATTCTTGCTAAGTTACAAGGAAAGGAGAAAATACTGTACTGGCATTATTATTAACTTTTTAATTTAATTTAATATAACAAGGATCAATTACATTTACAACAAAGCAATATCTGATGTGTATTGTCAGAGAGGAGCATGGTAGCACCACCACAAGGTAATAAAGTAGAAGGGTACCACCAACCACCAGTACCTACCATTGAAGC
>JALPQI010010830.1:0-30192 GCA_025490895.1 Thaumatotibia leucotreta
AGTAGGTAGGAATAAAGTTCGAGAAATGGGCCCCAGCAGACGCAGATTTTTAACAAATAATAATAAAACTAATAGTATAATATGCAGAAAAAAATAAAGCGACACCGACTTCAGTTGCAAAATGTACCTATTTATTTACTTCAGAGTTTTAGGTACCTACTTAGTCAATTTGTCAAAGAAGATAAGTAGGTACGTAATAAAATAACAATGTCATTCCTAGAAACCGGTGCATAAAGTGCCCCAATATTCAAGATGAGATTAGTCGGGGGAAGAAAAGTTTTTGGTCAGATTAAATCCTACAGTTTCGGAAGCTTTTTCTAATGAATATTTAGGGTATACAGATTCACACCATGCAATAATCCCCAGTGCCGCGCGAGAGCTTCTCATCCAGTCGAGGACTTGAAGGTCAATAATTGGAACAGCACATTCAATAATTTCTACCCTCGAGATTATGCATTCATTCTATTGTTTCAGATGATTTATAATTAAGGAAAAAACAATCCCCAGTTTTTTCGTAAAGCTTATACAAAAAAAACTATACATAATTTTTTTTTCATTATTTGATAAAAAATATAACATACAAAATCTTGCGCAATTCGAAAATTTGGTCATTGGACCAAAATAAAAGATATAAACGTCTTAGTAACTTTTCTCCGCGGTGACACAGTTGCATCTATTTTTTTTTCACTGTTATTATTTTATTTTGCTTATAAGACGTTTCAATGAAAACGTACAACCACGATGATCTATTTCTTAGATAATATGTTTATTAACACGCAAAATAAAAATAAAATATTTGAAATATATTAAGTGCTTTACGAGCAATCGACATTAACAGCTATAATCTTAAAACGAATATTTTTTAAATCCCGCCTTCCCGCGCATGTGCCTGCGATACGTGTGCGGCGATGCCGTGCGCTGTGCGTGAAAGAGAGAGGTATAGTTATATATCGACACTGGAAATTTCAAATGTCGTAAGGGACAAAGGTCCACTTTTCAGGAGAGCCAAAAAACAAAATCCAAAATTAAAAAAAATCACAACTTGTTAAATATTCATCCGAATTATAAGGTTCTTATACATAACTTCCAAAAAGCTTTATCTTCATTAAACAATTAGGTATATATTTGTAAACTCAATAGTTTAGGAGATAGTGTCCCATACGCAAGAAATTTACTAGACAAATGCCCCTTACGCCACCAAAAATTTCTAGAATTTTTATGAAAATCTGTTACGACAAAAACGAAAATACTACCTCTTTGTCGTAACTGTCAAATAACATGCTACATTACCACTTTTTTTTGTCTTAAAGTCGTTCTAGTTTCCAGATTAATTGAAGTAAGTAGCATAAAAATGTATAAAAATATAAAACTGTGTCCTTACAATTGTAATATTTTCATAGCCTGAGATCAATTTCACGTGTAATTTATTTAATTTAGATAGCCTGTTACAATTTATAGGAAATAAAACAAAACACGTTAGGTACTTATATATATATAGGTATATTTTAGTCAGCTTAGTATTGTGAAAAGATAAAAACATATGTCTAAAAATTAGTTTAAGAGCGACCTGAGCCAGAAACAAAAGCTTATATTGAAAAAATAAAATCTGGATTCGTAATCCAACTGCCCCGCGAAGATTTATGACTATTTTTAATGATACCCTTGCTATCCAGATGTGCAGCCAAAGGAACTATCAAATCCTTAGGGAACAAAACAATGACTGGAAATTGAAAACCTACATTTATGGCCCCAAAAACGGTAAAGGAGCTCTGAGGGAGTGCATGCCATTGAAATCGGCTGGAGATGATGAAGTGTTTCCTACATTATTAAAACAAAGTCAGGACGTCCTTCTTCCACACCTGGCAAAAATGTTTCGGGCAACCATTGCATTGGGGTTCACACTGGAAAAATGGAGTAGTGTAAAGGTACGATTTATACCAAAAAGCAGGTAAAGGTGTATTATCCGCCTTAGTCCTTCAGGTCTATTAGTCTTACATCTCTACTTCTTATGGCCATGGAAGGAATCATTGACTGACACATAAAAACTTACTATCTGGTGGCAAAATCGCTAAGTCAAAATAAACATGTTTACGAAAATCGTAAATCTAGGAAACTGCCTCACTTGACCTGGTCACACACACGCTAAAAGACACAGGTCCATAAAAGTAAGTATTTTTTATTGCACCAGTAAGAAAATAACAGAAATAAGTAAATTATAAATAAGCTAAACACTCGATACAGGTTACAACAGGCGGTAAAAGTCTAGAGAATAAGCAAGAAGCTCGGTGTGTATTCCTGGATGTCGAAGGTGCTTTCGATAATAAACTCACAGGACCCATCCTTAATGAAATTAAATCAAAGGGATGAAGCTACGACTATATGGGTTCGAAGCATAGTCTCTAACAGAATAGCTACTCAGCTATGAAAGGGTGTATTCAGTGTTTGAACAGCCTGCAAACCAAGTTAAAAGCCTGGGTTTTCGGGAACAAAACAAGCACATTGAATGTGGCTTCAAAAAATACAGTTAAAATACCCTCAAGACACAAATCGACCAACGACCAAATGATTGTCGAAAGTCACACCACAGGTACATGTAGACAAGTGACCTAAAGTCAGAGCTTGTGTCAGCATGAGCAAAATGGCCTACATCTTCTTGACAGACATTACATAATATTAACGGAAATTAATCTGGCCAGAATCCTAAAAACGAAGATATCTATCATCTACATCAACTCTGACAGCCAAGCTGCACTGCTCCCACTAGAATCCCTCAAGGACAACTCTAGTCCAATGCTGCAAGAACAAATTAAACGCCCTTGACTTCAATGAAGTTATACTTAGATGGGTATTAAGATATTCCAATATTGATGGAAACGAAACAGCAGATGAGTTTGCCGAAAAGAATGGCAACACACGCATTGTCGGCCCAGAGCCTTTCTGTGGAATCACCAAACGGGAGCTATATTCTCTGCTGAACAAACTAGATGTGATAAGAAAAGTTAAGAGCAATTGCAAAGTAGAAATCCATCAACATAACCCTCACTCGTAAGCTGTTATCCAAGGGTTCATGAGGGTAATAAAGAGCTACTTGAGCTCAAAAGAAACAAAGCCTGTGCAGAATCGAGAATTCTAACTATTAACATATACTTAACAATCATGGGTGAGAAATATGATACAATATGTAGTTCTGCCAAAAATCAGAGGAAACTGCTATCCAACGTCACAACATATTGATTTAAATTATCACAATTAAACTGCTACGGACATCTTCTGTTCTTGCGGACCACAAATGCATAAATGAAATGTCCACCTAGGTAGACCATAATGAGTTACACACAATTAAAGCCTTTAGAATCTGTAATTTTCTGGACTCAACGAGAATCAGAAGTTATAAGTTATAAAAAGGACTACCAAAATATATTATAACTGCTCGGTGCGGCGGATATTAGCCCAAAACAACAATAATAAAGTTGATGATATGGCAGGTATCCGGACCTTATTACTATAGCCCTATCTCTGACCCATGCAACCTTTATGACCATAGCTCAATACACTCTTCAATAGATTCTACGTCTGCTGGGATATATATTGTTGTGCCCGTGAATGGCTTGCAGCAGGCGTACTACAGAGTAAATTTCTCCAATTGGCAAAATACAGGGATTTATAGGATCGTGATTCCCAGGGAGATAATAAAAAGATAGGGCTGCTTGTGGCGAGCTGTTGGGCAATAGCGACCTTGTATCAGGCATGTTTTCGTCGGCCGTAGTAGAATCCCAAAGAGAACTGTAGGACTCAACTTGCCTTGATTGGCCGTCCAGAGAGAAATCATCATTAGAGCTATGTATAATTATGCTCCAGGGGTGGAAGTGTAAATGTGCGTGAGTCGCTAGTTGATGCAGTGGCTATGTGGTAGTAAAAATACTACTCTGCCCTCACCCCGCCTCCTAAGATGCCCCGGGTCAAGTCACGCCAGCATTGTTACAAGTGCTATAAGAAACTAAACAAAATGTTATAACGTACACAAAAAAAACTTTCGTGATTGTAATATCATCTTTTTTGAGGCGTAACTCTCATTCAAGTAACGTATTAATTGTAGTAACGTATACTTTATAAAATTTGAAAGCGAGTTACGACTACAAACATTAATATTATTTTGATTTATGTGTACATACGACTCAGTTTATTAAAGACTAGAGCCATACTATTCTTCGGAATTGTGTCGTAACGCACAAAAGCCTAAAATAGTTGTCCCTTACGCCATTTTAAGTTCAAAGTTTCGTACTTATTTCATCAGATAGAATGTCGTAAAGGTATCTTCTTTTACTGTAGTAACTTACTACATAGGGATTTATGATTTAGAAGGATATACTACGTCGGAAATGGACACGTTATACCTTCACATTAAGAATTTGACCCATACAACACTTTTTTTTATGCATTATGTAGTTACGACAAAATTTATTCACTCCGTAACTCCTTTATTTGAAGCGATATCAAAAAGTTAATTATACAGATCGATAGAGAAAAATTTTCTGAGTTCTATGCAATTCAAAGTGTACTTATGACAAAATGTCCCTTACGACATTTGAAATTTCCAGTGTCGATATATACATTCTTGAATAATTGTAACACCTCATTTTGCGTCGGGAATTAAATACAGGCCCCTAATAGGTTACAAGTTGTATAGGTGCCTACATTTTTAATCGTCAGTTCAAAAACTGCTTAATACCTATTATTTTACTACTAATTTTTATTTAAGACGTTTCTACTTCCTTCCTACGAAGTTCCTTCAATAATTTGTGCCACAACTAATTATTGACAAGAGGTACATTAAAAAAATAAAATGTAGAATTAATGCGCCTGCACGTAAATCAGTTAAAACTGTAAAAAAAATAGTTAGCATTGAGTCACTGACGTAATTTTTTTTTGGATGAGTATAATAATTTTCGGGTCATTATAGTAAAAAATCACCATTTGTTTAATTTCTGTTTGATTGTTATGAATTTTAAAAATAATTTTATTTTTTCTGACTATATCTACGATTATTCAGTGGTGACTTTTTAAAATATTGTCTTAAATATTCAGTTAGGCCCCTCGGATAATAAATCCCTACTGTAGGATTTATTGTTTCTTTTTATTAAACAAGTAAATCTTAATATTGATTTTAAGAAAAAACCTCCACACATTTATCAGGGATAATTAGATTCATATATTCACAAAACGATGTTTTATCATATTCCTGAAATAAATATACTGTAGGATTTAATGTAATTTTCTCGAACAAGTTAAAGTTTAGCTCCCCGACTAGATTAAAAAAAATGGTTGCTCGAGCAGGTGTTCTACGACCATAAAGAGTTCTTCGCAGGCGCTTAGTACCTGGTTTGTACTAAGCGCCGTGTGACATATTATTGTTATTCATAATCATCATCATCATCATCAGCCAATTGACGTCCACTGCTGGACATAGGCCTCCCCCAGAGAGTTCCACAAAGATCGGTCGAGAGCTGTACGCATCTATTGTTATTAAATTTAAATTATTGTATTGTTATATTTTACCTTTTTTACTCTTATTATTCACCAATGACATGTAATATTTATATTACCAATAAAGAATTATGATTATGATTATGAAATGAGCAATTGAGGAAATTATGTCAAAAAAGAAGTTTGGAATTCAGTAGCAAGTACTCTACATGATCCGATATGGAAGCGCCTTTACAAGAACTATGTAATTAGCACTTACATATCGTGAAGAAATCCTTTACAGATCTTATTCCTCACAATGGCGCTCAAGCAATCGGACAGTTTCATCCAGAACCGATTTTTCTGGACCATCTTTGGACTATGGCCCGGCGTCATACCCAACAAATACTACAAATACTTCTCCTTCACATATCTAGCCATCACATTTGTCATCTACAATGCCCTTTTGACCCTAAACCTCTACTATACGCCGCTAAGAATCGAGACTATAATTCGAGAAGTCATTTTCTTCTTCACCGAATTCGCGGTCGGGTCCAAAGTTGTCATGATGCTTTCTAAACGGCAAAAAATTGTCGCTTTATTTAAATTCCTCGATTGCGAAGAATTTAAAGGCAACGATGATATTTCGAGAGACATTGTTAAAAAACACAACGTCTATTACAAAAGATGGCTGCAATGTTTCACAGTTTTGTCTCATTTGACCCTTTTCTCCATAATTCTGTTCCCTGTTTTTGGTTATTTATTATTTCAATATCATTTACAGCTACCTGTATGCAAATATTATTTTCTTTCGGACGAAACAAGGGACCATTATTTCCGCTACATATTTCTGTATCAGGCGGTAGGAATGTACGGCCATATGGTCTATAACGTCAATGTAGATACCCTGGTCGCGGGTTATATGGTGCTGGCAATAGGTCAGGTTAAAGTTCTTCAGCATGAGTTGGAGAATTTGAAAACGGAAAAATCTGATTCGCACGGATCTTCGGCTTTGGATTTCCAACAACAGCAGAAGTTGCTTAAAGTTATTAATCATTATGGATTGCTTTTAAAGTAAGTCCCCAAAGATTATTTTAATTTATCAAATTATCGGGTGACACATTTTTGATTAACTTCAGAGGGCTTAAGATGGTCAAGCGTTTAATATAGTTTATCGGGTCACCTTCGCTCTTGCATACTTGTTATAACGTGCCAGCATCGACGACAAACGATAATTACGGGACCATCATAAGCGTACAGCATCTTCAGCGCTTCTTACAGTATCTATCTATGTAGACCCCTAGCCTTTTTAAAGCGTTTCATGTTTTGACCTCAGCGGTATATTCTAGGTTCTGTAAGGAGTTCCAAGAAGTGATCAGCGGAACGATGTTCGTGCAGTTCGGAGTCGGGACCGCCATCGTATGCGTCTGCATGTGTGGATTGATTCTGGTAAGCGAGTTGATCAGAAAACACCTCAATACTACAAGTAGACATTTCGTTTTTTATGGCATAACAGCTAAACTAGCTGACTTTTCGCCTGAATGTAAGCTATCGTTGGGCGTTGCTAGACTTTCTGGTGAGAGAATACAATGGGTAATAGGTTGGAGATCGGTATCGGTTTGCAAAAACCGCGCGCGACGACTCGTTCCTAAAGTTATAATTTAGTTGCTTGAAGCAGTTACTTTCTAGAGCCAAAGTCAAATTTTCTTTATTAAAATTGGAATGGCAACTAAGTTTTGAATGGTCTAAATTACACATACTTAATAAAATTAAAACTACTTCTGGTTCTAACGTAACGTAACGTAAAGATGAGAATTATGCGTATCTAGAGCGATGGCGGAGAATGTCTTGAGACTTTTGAGATCTCAAATCTATTGTACAGAATGTATAGTATGTAGAATTTTCCACCTCTTTTGTATTTAATTATTAATACTGTCATATTTTTGTTAAAGCCTCTAGCAGTGGAGACAGCTATGTTTATGGTGGGCTACTTCTTTGCGATGAATTTGGAGATCTTCGTCCCGGCTTGGCTGGGCACTTATCTTACTTATGAGGTATGACCCGTTTACCTATACAGGGCGAAACAGAAATAGTAGTGGGCATGTCTGTATCGCATTTTGATTAGGAAACAGTAGTAAAAAAAAACGTTCTATGGAGGGTTGGCCTATTCAGGCGACCGGGCTCACAAAAACACATTACATTTATTTATTCCGAAATTTTTTTTTCATCTATGCACCTTTTCCTAATTTATTACACCTATAAAATATGTTCGCCAGTCGCCACACAGCATGTAAACGAAAATTATCCTTGAAAATTCGATAGCGTGGAATATGATTTAAAGAGATAAATTATCATGAAAATACTATCGGTCATCATCTATAGGGTCCCGACCATCGTCATCATTCTCAGCCGATACTTAGACATCCACTGCTGGACATAGGCCTCCCCCAGTAGGGGGGTATTGCCGTAATCGCCACTAGGTATAACTGGTATAAGTATGGGTTGGTGATTGCGGTCATACTCAATCTGTATTATGTACACCGTATTTTAAAGGATGCTGCCGCTCATCTACCGGTGGTCTTCTTGGACGCAGCTTAAGGACATGCCCGAATCCTTAGGGTCTCCCCGACCCCTGAAACCTTTATTACTACGCGATAAGAACTAAAAAGAAACAAGTCAAACAACGCCGATCGACGGTGATACTAAGGCGCGATTTACTCTATAAATGCGAAAACTTCGATAGGTTTAGGGAAAGTAGACCCTCAGTATTCTGAAATCGCTAGTTAAGTGTTGTAGAGGTTCTATTCCATGTTTCAGAGTCACGAGCTGATGTCATCAGCGTACAACAGCGACTGGCTCGTCCGCTCCGAGCGGTACAAGAGGATCCTGAAGCTCTTCGTGGAGAGAGCCAAGAACCCCATCATTATCACCGGCTTTAAGATATTCCGGATGTCATTGGCCACTTACATATCGGTAGGTTAGCATAGTCATCATTATCATCAGGGATCGGACAACTGTGCGTCATTGTTCGCAATAATATGGGCATGTCAGAAAAGTAATTTTCTGAAATTATTAGCTGAATAATTATTCAATCAACTATGGAGTCATGTCCATATTATAACGAAGAATGACGCACATTTGTCCGATCTCTGAATATCACCCATCACAGCACCAGCCTATTTCAGATCAGTCCACTGCTGGACTCCGTACCATCTCATATTCCTATTATCTATCTCAAAACCAAAGAGAGATTATCGTCGGTTGTTCAACTGCGAATCCTCAAATTCTTTGGACACAACCCGTAACGAGAACGCCATGGAACGTTTGATGGTGCAAGGAAAAGTCGAGGACAAAAGATCTCGTGCCCGCTCCCCAACACAATGGACGGACCTCATTAAGTCCATCACAGAAAATACCATCAACGACTGCTCACACTCCACCAAAAATAGAGCCACATGGCGACGGATCACGAGAGCTGCTGCAAAAATCGACCTCGACATGACCACGAGGTGGCCACTCTGTCAAGAGTGCACGACTAAGAAGAGATTATTTATCTATCTATTCGTAGATATGGATGCATTAGGAGACCCATAATCGCCACGCTGGGCAAGCGGGTTCGGATCCCAGAAGTATGTCATGTCCATTATGATTTATCACTTTTCAGAGCAAATCGCTAATAACGCAATGGGATCGAGTAATTTCTGAAGGATTTCTGGGTCGTATCTACTATCGCAAATTGAATTAATTGTGAATTAAGTTTATTCGAAGCTAATAAAACTTACTCAGCTCTAGGTTATTTAATTAAAGAATATGGAGCCCAATGCTAAAAACACTTGTTCTTTTCAGATTGCAAAAACTGCTTATTCTTGCTTCGCTCTCGTTCGAATGCTTCAAGACCGCCAGTATTCAGCTGCGCAATAGTGGATATTTTGAATAATTCAATCTTAAATTCCTGAAGTTAGTAGGTACCTACCAATAGATGTTTGTTCGTTTCATACATTTTTACCTGACATGATATTGATTTACATAGAAATATAATAAAGTAATGATTTTTCATATGTAATAAGTTTACGTACCTGCTACTTACATTTTTCCAATCGTATAAAAAACATTATTACAATACCTACACTGTTTTCCTTTTCAATATGTTTCAACGTCAGTTTGTACTTATGCTTGTACCTACAATACAGAGTTCCTAGGCTAGCACCTCTTGCCAGTAAAGTTGGTGCCCAGTCCAGGTGGGTTGGACGTTCGGGGAAATCCAGGCTTTTGTGACCCATCCAGGCCGGGCTACGATAATTGGCTATGTAAAGTTTTCTGAAAGTATGAATATTATATTTTTCCCTGATAGCTGTCGTCTTAAGGTTCAAGAAAATGCGGCTCTTTTATTTATGTTTCCTATAAATTGTTAATAATCTTTTTTTAAGTGATTGAGGTGATATTTGTGCAGTTTTATGGATGCACAGAGCCTAATCCTTTCGTCCGCAACAAGTATAATGAAATAGAAAAAAAGAACTAATGAATGACACGAGTGACGTTGACGCATTAGGCTCTATTCATCCATTTAACTGCACAAATGTCAACTCACCCATTTTAAAAAAGATTATTTATAATTTACAGGAATTAAAAATAAAAGAGCCGCATTTTCTTGAACCTTAAGACGACGGCTATCACTGCTATCAGGGAAAAATATAAAATTCACATCTTCAGAAAATTTTACATAGCCAATTGGCTTTACACTGAAATACTTCAACATTTTCTACAAGTTTGCGCTCCTGCTTTATCGTTTGAATAAAATTCACATCTTCAGAAAACTTTACATAGCCAATTGGTTTTGACACTGAAATACTTCCACATTTTCTACAAGTTTTCTATCCTCCTGCTTTATCGTTTGAAGTAGTTCAACCTAGTTTGGCTTACTACCGCGAACAGCGAAGTTCGCAAATCTCGGGGGTTTGACTTTGTCACTCCATCGAAGGCGTCATCAGAGTGAGAGAGACAAATCCTCAAAATTTACGAATTTCGTTTTTCGCAGTAGGGCCGCAGCTTCTGCCACTTTATTAAAGCGGACGTATTTTCTATCCGGCTTGCTCACACCAATACGCGAGTATGATGGATAGAGAGTAACCCCCTTATTCATAACATAAACGTTTGTTAACTTAACAAGCCGCTAATAATTGTTTGTCTCTTTTGCTTTTTTGGACACATTGTTAAGACACGTTAACAAACGTTTATGAATACCTAAGTCCGCAAATTTCGAGATCTTCTAATGATGCCTTCATACTAATAACGAGGCGGCAACTCATGGTTGTAATATAATATGGGTACTTTTAGTTACTATGCGAACTGTATGTTTTCCCTCTTGCAATAAATTCTGGTTACGAACGGACGTGTTTTCTTGATCCTCCTCATCAGCCTCGACCCTGACCTCAGGACCTATTCAACAATAGTAAGCACCGTAAAAAGTACTCACGTCGAGAGCCTTGCGCAGCGCGTAGTCGGGGCGGCCGTGGCGCCGCGCCTCGGCGATGAGCTCCTGCGCGTGCGCGAACAGGCGGTTGTCGGCGTCGCGCAGCTTGCGCTCCGCCAGCTCGCCGTAGAAGTAGCGCGTCTCTGCGCGCGCGCGGGCCTCGCGCTCGTCACGCTCTTTCTGCATAGTTCAAACACAAAACTCGTGGGAATCATTTTTACTAAAATTATATTTCACGCGTATAAATGAAATGAAATGATACTCACATTTTTAAGTCGAATGATTGGCCATGCCATGGCATGGTTGATTAGCCATGCCATGGCGATTGGCTCTTGAAAAAGCACCTCATATACGGAGCAAAACATGTGGAGCAGCGACCGCGTGAAATATAATTTTAGTCATAGTTTAATTTAAACTTTTATGAGACACGATGACTATAAATATAATTAAACAGTTAAACTCAGTATTCAGTCACTACGCGCGACAGGTTTCGGAGAGCCTAAGTCTCCATTATCAAGCACTGAGCCCGCGTTCACGCCTCGCGACTCGCTAACTACACGCGACTAAATCCACGTGAGTTTAACTGGTCAATTATATTAACAATCATAGTTTCTTATGGAATCCCCCCGGACCCACCTCTGGAGACTTATTACCACCCTTTTTTCAGAAAGAGGCGCCATTTTAAATTGACCGCCGTATATATCAGACAATCAACATCCATCTCACCTCGCCAGAGACTGATAAATAAGACAAAATGGTTCGATTTTAAAATCACTACATATCCGCGTAACTAACAAATTCAATTAGGGTGAATTTGAGTGTCAATTGTTTGATATTTCAACTCTATCTGCTTTGGTAGTTACGCGATATTGCACTTTCCCTGACGATATAGTATAAAACAAAGTCGCTTTCTCTGTCCCTATAATATCCCTCATGTAACTCACCCAGAGTCTGAGTGTTTCCTCTCTGAACTCTTTAATCTTGCGCGCTTTTTCCTGGCGTAGTTTTTCGTTGTATTCTTCATAAAGTTCTTTATTCTTGAATCTGAAATCAAATGGCTTTCTATCTTTTAACCAATATGACCTACAGTAAAAACCACTCGGTGACTATAGCAAAGGGAAGAGATAAGGTGAAGGCACCAATATAAGACGAGGAGGCAATGACGTGTAATTCATTATTATAAAGAGCCTAAAATTTGCATTCGTTTTGCAACATAAGTACCTATTATAAATACCTTCACAGGACTCCGATTGATGTGATTATAAATTATTAGGGTAACCTATCAGCTAACTCACAGCCCTTTCCTGGCTCATAATCTTGAGCAACCTATCGTTATTGGCCAGATTAATGGCAAACAATCAAGAGGCGCAGTCGAATAAGATTGACAGATAAGTCCGTTTTGCGTTGGGTATCCAGCTGCATATTGCACTACACTCCGTTGGAACTTAGAAAACCCTTCGGAACACATGAAGCTAATACTGCTGTCCTGCTTTACCGCATGTCGCCGTTGTAGGTGTAGCCCGAGCCTTCCGTCTCTTTCTTTGATCCGAAGGGTTTTCTAAGTTCAAACGGACTGTACACAATGCCAAGAACAGCCACAATTGGCGGGACACCGTAAGACAGAGGCTCATATGACGGGGGCTTCACGACCCTCAGCAATGAGCATTACGACGCAAGCTTACGGATCAGCTAACTAAAGGTGTCTACCACCCTGTATAATACGCATGATGACTAGCAAGTCAAATCAGCATCTTTTTTCGAACTGTCAAAACGATCACCACTATGGAATTTTATATGAAATACTCAAAAGTGACGTCACGTTTGAGTACTCCCAAATGACCTACTCTTAAGTTCTTTTCAATTTATTAAATATAAGTTTTGTACAAAAATTCCTGCAAACTACGTCTTAGTAATAATTTCTTCGTGTATTATGTCGTGCATAATGTTAAATAATTTATTTTAACTACGGTCATCATCCCTATTGAAGCTCAAACTCCAAGATTTCCTCGAAAGCTGCGGTTATTCTGAAGATGTACTCACAGATTCATCATCTCCCACTGCCGCTGCGTGTTGAGCTCGTGCAGACGCCGCGCTTCATCTGCGAGGAACTGGTCCTGCACCGCTTGCTTCTCCCGTTTCAGCCACGCGGCCTTCTCCTTGTCTTGGCGCAGTCGCTCGGCGGCGCTAGTGACAAGGATATATGAAAACTTAAGACAAACCTCAAAGTCGTGAGCCAAAAATACAGTGCCGGCTTTCTAATAGGCCAAAGAAGCCTCAAAGTCGTGAGCCAAAAATACAATGCCGGCTTTCTAATAGGCCAAAGAGGCCATGACCTGCAGCGGCAGAGTTTAGGGGGTGGCAGATGAGGCGGCAAAAAAATATATATATTTATAAAATAATTTGGCAGATTTTACAGGCGGCAGATTACAAGCGAACTTTTTTTTACTTCTGCGGTGGCAGCAGTATTATATTCTGTAATATTGTAAATGAAAATAGAGTGATATCGCTTTCTAATAGTAATTGTGATTGAAGCTGAAAGTCGTAAGTGATTCCTAACCTAAGCTAATCATTTCGGAACATTGAAAATCGAATATTACCTATCTGTCAATTAGGTTTTAGCTATGTTTAATTGGAGTTAACGGCAGCAATCGAATTTTCGGTGTTAGATGTTCGCGACAGTGCTGGTTTGAAGTTTGATTATTTTTTGTTAGCGATAGGACAGATTTTATGTACTGATCATGCAGAAATTCTAACACCTTACTGATGGTAAACTTGAAAGTAAGTTCTGCGAGTTTGTCTTAACTCTTGGCAGGGCATGTTGCCAGGCAGAGTGACCGGCAAATACAGATGTAGCGCAAAATTATTATCCTTTGGTTTTTCACGGAAACGCCCGAATGCATATTGCTGTCACCATTAACTTCAGTATTCATTGCACTGAAGCTAACTGAGATAGAGATAAATTCGGCTATTTCCGTGAAAATACGACGATTTTGCACTACATCTGGATGCTTAGCCAAGTTGCCAATCGCTAACGCTTAGTAGCGTATCGTAGTTTTCCCTCTCTGTCACTCTTTCATATTAGTGCGACAAAGACAGTTAGGGTGCGGCTCCACTGAGGCGGAGAGGAGCGGAGATGTGCAAAATTGGCCATTGATACCGCATGACAGTGTTTCGAATTTTGAATTTGTAGAATGTCAATTTTGCACATCTCCGCTCCTCTACGCCTCAGTGGAGCCGCACCCTTACGATTGACGATTAAACGTTAGCGATTGGCAACTTGTCTAACCACCCTTTACACTGAAGTCCCAACGGATTGGTGGCCGTGTCCGATAACTCGTTGGGTAGACGCTACGAGCAAATAAAACATGGAAGCCGCACGCCATATTAAATTGCCTTTTAAAAACGGTCCTGAATTTTATTTGACAACTGTCACCCCCTCTTCAATGTATCACGGTAATGAATGTCAATATCAACCTATAAAAACTTAAACCGCCATTTAAAAATAGTTGTGATTGGTGCATCAAAGTTTTGGTTGGCTATATTCTATAAACATTTGTCAAAGATGTTGCTCAAAATATGCGCGGTGTTAAGAAAAGCGCTATGTCCTGCCCATCTTGGCACAATTGAACAATAGCTTTTGGGGGCATTTTTGAGCTGGCGTTAACCGTCCATGCTATATATGGTCGCAGGGTAGACGACATTCGCAAGATTGCAGAATTGCTGAAATGATGATAGTGTTAGCACTCACATAGCGTCCTTCTCCTTGATGGCGGCCTCCAGTGAAGCCTGCTCCTTCGCGTCGCGCGCGTCGGTGCCTCCCTGCAGCTGCCGGCTGTTCATGTCGAGCAGACGCTGCTGTTCCTCGCGGGCCTGCATTAACAAAAACTCATCATCACATCATCACCCTGTTACAATCGACTGCGGGACATATCTGCTATCTTATCTTATCTTATTTGCGGGGCCCTTACGGATACACTTCGACCCATTGGGATCTTTTGTGTAATTGCCCCCTGTTTCGCCTACCCCAGGGATTGTTCTATCAACTCAATATGTTTGAGGATGGACCTTCGGTTCGGTTCTAGATAACTAGTTCCGAAGTCTTTCATCCTTTGTCTGGCGAGGGCATGACATTCGCACATCAAGTGTTTAATTGTCTCTTCTTCTTCGCCACACATTCTACAGTCTATGCTGTCAGAAGGACCCATTTTGGCCAAGAGAGTTTTGACCCCAAGGTGTCCCGTAAACACCCCCGTTATGAGTTTGAGTTGTCTTTTGCTATATTTCCAAAGCTTTTTGCTCCAGCCCCAGTCTACTTCGTGCATAAAGAGCTTTGAATGCCTGAGCCATATCTGCTATAATCTCGGTTATAAATATCTGTTATAAATTATGTGATTCAATAAATACGCGACGCAAAAATAGGGAACTGGAGGACCTACTAAATATGCCGAACGTGATTGGCGAAACCAAGTCGATAAGACTTCGATGGCTCGGTCACCTGGAGAGGATGGGTGAATATCGTACGATCAAGAGAGCGTATATGGGCCTAGCTAACGGGAAACGTCCCGTAGGCCGTCCCAGATACCGCTGGATTGACGAAGCTACCAAAGACCTGACTGCACTCGGGGTACCCAACTGGCGTGAGGTAGCGCAGAACAGAGACGAGTGGCGTTCTTTTGTGTCGGAGGCCAAGATCCTCTTCGGGTCATCGAGCCACCGTAGTAAGTAAGTAATAAATACATCAATAAATAAATGAATAGGCCTCTATTAGCCATGCGTATCGACGCATTAGGTGGTAATGCCCATAATCGCCACGCTGAGTAAGCGAGTTAGCGATACAATGACGCTGCCGCCCGTTACTGACCATTAACATAAATAGGATAGAAGATCTGATAGCGATCAGCTCAGAGCGGCACTCCACTTTTTGGCAGTCAATGTCATGATGTAACTTCCTTTCCTAATTAGCCAATGTGGGTCAGGCGTTTATCGCTTATCGTACTACGCCTCTTTTTCGCACTCGCATACTTGTTAGAACGTACCGGCAATGACGATAAACGATTACACACGGGATCATCATAAGCCTGCTGGCCTGCTGGCTGCTACCGTGAACGCCGAAGTCAGTAAATTTCTGGGATTTGTCTTTGTCACTCCAGGCGTCATTAGAGCGACTGAGAAAAATCCCCGAAATTTGCGGATTACTTAATTCGCGGTAGGGCCGCTGGTCATGGCTCAGTCATCATCAGCCTATGATAGTCCATTGCTGGACGTAGGCCTCTTCTATTTACTATGCGTATAGACGCATTAGGAGGTAAATACCCATAATCACCACGCTGGGCAAGCGGATTGGCGATCGCAGTTAATGTGTCCACTATGATGACGCTGCTGCCGATCATCAATCTTTTATCAAATAATAGTCGGTGACGGTCACGGCTACTTTGTTCTTTTCAAAACCTCCATCCACCAGGGTTGTATGGCCGTATTACCTCAAGTCTTCTACTTACGTCCTTCTCCGTCTTCTTCCTCAAGGCCTGGGTGCGACAGCGACTGCGCTGTAAGACGGCTATCAACTTGTCGTCCAACAAGTCGCGCGCTTGTTGCTCGGCGCGGCGCGCGTCTTGCTCAGCCTTCGACTGCTTCATGTCGGCGAAGATGCGCGCCTTTTCGGCTAAGTTCTGTCAGGAGAGTAGGGTTAAGTGGAAAAATTGTTTATGATCAAATTTTTTTGCCTTAATTATTTCAGTGTTCTCTGTTGGCCTGGCCTGCTACCGCGAATATCGAAGTTCGCAAATTGCGGGGATTTGTCCCTGACACTCCAACGAAGGCGTCATTAGAGTCCCCGAAATTTGGGAACTTCGATGTTCGCGGTATGTAGATAGATAGATAGATGCAGACTTTATTGAAACATGCCATGACAATATGTGAACTTAACTAATTACAAACTATTAACTAATTACTAACTAATTTATTGTCACGACATCGTAACAAAAAGGCGCCGACTCAGAATTTGCTACAGCATTGCTGCTGCGGCGCTGGTATTCTGCCGGAACCTAGCAGTGTGCGCGCAGCGCAGATACACTGTGTCCAATAAGTCGTAACACGAGTTATAATGATAATGTATAAGATTTAAACAAAACAAAAAGATTTCTATTAATTTACATAATTTACAATGTACCAGGCCTGAACCTTGATTCTTAAAGAACCTTGGTGTTTTCTAGATCACATATTTACTTGGTAGTTTATTCCCCAAGACAGGTGTAGTTTTATTGTTTGTGAGGATAGACTGATCGCTTCTATATATCGTAGAACTTGATATAAGTATCCAAGGCACGATATTTTTGTCAACATAATAATTTATACCTCACAATTTTCACACAGTGATAAAATTACCTTGGTGGTTATCGTAAACTTCGAAATTCGTAAAGGGTCTAGCAGGGTAGGTAAGGCTCTGCACCCTTTCGAGCATTTATCTGTCACTCTTATAACGCCTTCGTTCGAATGACTGAGGCGATCCTCGAAATTTGCGGATTTCGAAGTTCGCGGCTAAGTAGGCAGCTGGACCTCCATGATAAAGCGTAAAAGTGGGTAAGGACTCACGAAATTGCGCTGGAACTCTGCGAGCGCCTCCAGCTGCTCATTGGACTTCATGTTGTCCAGGATCTGGAACTGCAGCTCCGTCTCGTGCTCCTTGCGCTTGCGCTCCGCCACCTCGTGCGCCCTGGAGCGACGGAACATGGTGGCTTATATTTAGGTCATTTGCCAAAACTTAAGCAGGGCTAACCTTGGCTATAGTAATCGATTTCTACAAACGAACATTTGACAATTTAGAAATGAGCCTTTTATATAAACCACCCCAATTAAGAGTCACCTAAGGGATTGAAGAGTTACTGACCAATTGACCATTCTTTGATTTGATTGATGATGGGCAGCAGCGTGGACATGCGTGAATGCGATAGTGGACACATTACTGCGATCGCCATTTCGCTTGCCACGAGGTTGAAATCTCGCTATACCACTACCAGCCACGAGGGGGCAATTGACTGACCCCTCCCTCCCCTCTGACACTGCACCAAGGTGATGTTTTAAAAATTGATTTCAGTATAAAGTGCTATCATATCATAAGTCAATGCTCCTGAACGAAATCCTGGATCCGCCACTGACCACTGCATGGGCAGGCAAAACTTACTGCTCTAATATCTCCTTCTGGTGCTTCTTATCCACCTCAAACCGCCGCTGTTTCCTCGTAGCCATCAGCGCGTGCCACTCCGCCGCTCGCCGGTGGATCTCCTCGTCATCCTTCCTCTTCTGCTCTCGCTGTTCCTTCATGCGGTCGGCTTTGAACTCCAGCTGGGCTTGCCTCTCTTTTTGGACGCAGGTTTCTAGGACTGCTCTGAAATATGGCAGGGAATTTTCATATTTTAACGACACACGGGTCTAGTAAGCTAAGTGGTAATAGCCTGCGACCTGCCTGCTTGCGAACACGGATGTTACGTCATGCCCGAAACGCCAGAATAAAATTAAACGTTAGTTTACGCGATTAAGATGCGTTTGTCGTTAAAATATGAGTGATAATCATGAAAGTTTATATCAATATATGTATGTATAGGGAATTTTCAGTTTGTGCCAGAGCATTTCGAAGCGATTTTATTTCATGCTTAACTTGGGAAATGATTGGGTAAGAAGTTCGATTGTCCAAAGTTTGCATTTCTAGTGGTGTCAGTATAAGTAGCACGCTTAAGGTGTACCTTATTGTCTTCGCAATTAGGTTTACTAATATAATTATATGTAGGTATACTATTTGTACGCCGTGTGGTGACGGCAGTAAGAATATATTGTCACCAACCCTCCTGCGGGTGTCATAAGAGTCGACTAAAGGATTAAAGTATCACTGACCATTATTTGATAAAAGATTGATGATGGGCAGCGGCGTTATCATTTCGACACATTACCCGCTTGACCAGCGTGGCGATTATGGGTATTTACTCCTAATGCGCCTATAGTTAATAGGAGAGGCCTACGTCCAGCAGTATATAGTCATAGGCTGATGAATTGATGATGTGTGTGTGGACTATCATAGACTGATGATGTATGTATGTATGTATACTATTTGTACTTTCAAACTACGACTAGCGTTGAAAATGTTACCGGAGGAACATCTTAGGCGCGTCCTTATTCTTGAACACGGAGTCCCTCGCGCTGTACATCATCTGCGCGCGCTCGTCGCGCTTCTTCCGCATGTACTTCTTGTAGAACTTCGAGTTGGCATTCTCGGCCGCCTCCGTGCGCGCGCGCCGCAGCTCCTCGTTGCGTTTGTTTACATTCTGCAACCGAAATCGTTGCATTCTGAACTGGCCGTGTGGTGACGGCAGTGAGAATCAAAGTCAAAGTCAAAATATTCTTTATTCAATTAGGCCCAGCAACGAGCGCTTTTGAATCGTTAAACTAAATAGCGAATGAGAGAAAAAAACATTTGTCACCACCCAATTTGGCATTTGTTTGGATTGAAAGTGTCATTGACAATTCATTCGCTGAAGATGGTCAGCAGCGTCATAATACGTAGTGTGCACCATACTGCGCCATTTACCTGCGCGTTCATACGCATAATAGGCAAAAGGAGAGGCCGTTGTCCAGCAGCGGACGGACACATTTTGATAATGTAAGTTTGTTCAGCCATGTCCATCGTTCTCTCGTACCAAGGCCCAGCTCTTCCGACTGCCGTTTATAGCCATAATGTGACGGAAGATACTAACCTCAAAAGAGTTAGGCCACTCGCGAGTCATCCGAGAACTGAGGTCGTTCAGCCGCTGCACGTACTCGGACTGCCGTGCCGACTCTCGGTGCTCTCGACTGCCGTCCCAAACACCCGTTTATCGCCCTAATGTGACGATGGAAGATACTAACCTCAAAAGAGTTAGGCCACTCGCGAGTCATCCGAGAACTGAGGTCGTTCAGCCGCTCCACGTACGCAGACTGCCGCGCCGACTAGGTTTTCTCGACTGCCGTCCCTAACACCCGTTTATAGCCTTAATGTGACGGTGGAAGATACTAACCTCAAAAGAGTTAGGCCACTCGCGAGTCATGCGAGAACTGAGGTCGTTCAGCCGCTGCACGTACTCGGACTGCCGCGCCGACTCGGTTTTCTCGACTGCCGTCCCTAACACCCGTTTATAGCCCTAATGTGGCGGTGGAAGATACTAACCTCAAAAGAGTTAGGCCACTCGCGAGTCATCCGAGAACTGAGGTCGTTCAGCTGCACGTACTCGGACTGCCGCGCCGACTCGGTTTTCTCGACTGCCGTCCCTAACACCCGCTTGTAGCCCTAATGTGACGGTGGAAGATACTAACCTCAAAAGAGTTAGGCCACTCGCGAGTCATGCGAGAACTGAGGTCGTTCAGTCGCTGCACGTACTCTGACTGCCGCGCCGACTCTCGGTTCTCTCGGCTGCCGTCCGTCCATGACACCAGTCTGTCGAACTCTGCTTGAGACATCACAAGCGGCATGATTCTGGAAGAGATTCCCGCTGTGTTAAGAATTTCTCACCTGCAACCGACTCTTCGTAAGTGTATAGGTATATTTTTCAAATTCGCCGCAGTTTTCTACTAACGGAACTTACTTTCCCGACTATACTTATACATCTCGCTTAAACCTACTAAGTTATCGAGCTTTACGTCCATCTCACTTACTTGTTCAATTACCAGCTTAAGGAGTCGGTAACATAGTAAGTGCACCTGATACAGAACGAATTAAATTCATGTAGGACTTACGATCTCTTACTAAGTGGTTTAAGAGTTGATTAAGAGTTATTTATTTATTTTAACTTTATTGCACTAAAGAAAATCTTAGCGTACAAAAGGCGAACTTAATGCCAAGAGCATTATCTACCACTCAACCATAAGGCAAAGTAGAGAAGGTGTGGGAGATGCTATTATTGAAAGTTATGGAATACTTACGTGTCTTTATATTTTGGGTAGCAATTCAACCGTTAAAAATAAGACAATGGTATTGGATACATTGCATTAAAAATATATCATATGATTCTCAGGTTATTTATTTTTCCTTCTACTTCTTGTCAATTTTGTTGACATAAGAAATTTTCTATCACATAAATGGCCATATTGTTATAAGCAAGTAGGTGTTACTAATGCTACATAATAATTTTAATTTGGAAAGCAATTAAACATAATAACTTCTATATACTGGGAAACCTGATTAGATACTATTGCTTCAGTTGCCTAGGTGATTGTAATAGCAATGTAAAAGACAGTGACAAGTGTACTAAAATAAGATTGATATAAATTATGAGTACCTAACGATTTTAGAGTAAATAAATGTGTGTATCATGGCAAGATTTAATCATTCCTACATTTTAAATGCAATTTTCATGATTGGTGGTGTGCTTGCAGTTTTTGACATAAACGAGCAATGCATAAACGAAACGCAACTGCCTCCAGCCAGCTGTAGTTGTCAAATTGACAGCGTATTTACGTCAGCCACGTTGGAACTGCCAACTCGGTGTTTTTATGATAAATATTTTATTTTTCTCGTCTAAATACCGTAAGTTTCACTTAAATTACATTTTTAATTGATCCACAAACGTATAGCGACGCTAAGAATATTTGCTACTGTTACAATTTAGCGTGTAGTGCGTCATAAAAGTGGTGACATAATTGCGTGATGTTTGGTTTGTTTTAGCGGCGTTGGCGAGTGAGGATGAAGATCAAGGAGCTGAAGCGGACGGTGAACGTGAGCTGGTCGCCGGCGGAGCAGGCGCCGGTGCTGCTGGCGGCGGGCTCGGCCGCCCAACAAGTCGACGCGTCCTTTAGTAACACGTCCCAGTTGGAACTCTATTCCTTGAATTTGGAGGACTCTGGACTGGATTTGGAACTGAAAGCCAGTTTGCAAACGCAGCATAAGTAAGTTGTTTGGTGTATTTTTTTATCTGTGTGCTGTAACATATGGTGGTAAGTAGTTTATTTGCATTTGATTCTAGTTGGAAACTTGCAGTGTTTGCAAATATCTGATTGGAAGAGGTCAATGACATCAATAATAGTTCAAGTATTCTATTGGTTTAATTTTCGTGGTGTCATAACTAAAACATTGCATTCTTTGATTGCATTACTAATGTCATTAATTATTAATTTTAAAGTGATTAAAAATCTTCACTTAACTGAGTAATTGTAGCGTGATTGTTTCATTTATGGCAATCTCATGTTTTGAAGAAATTTACTTTGCTGATTATTATGAGGAACTTAGAAACTTTATCATCAAAATAGTTTCTTATAACTTTGTTAATGTTGCAACCAAGATTTACAACTAATTCAGGGTTAAAACCAGGAATAAGAGGATAGGAGTATGTATATAAATGAACTACTCTTGTAAATAGGCTACATACTCTGTGATTATTTACAATAAACTTATTATGTAAAACTTTTATAACAGTTTCCCATGATCGCTGAAGACAGACATGTGAAAATGTATGATATCTCGGTCCATTATTTTTACAAAATACATAATAATATGGTAGTTAGATAATATTTTTAGTACATAACATATTTAGCTACATGATAAAATGTGAAGTAGCTATTCTTTAATTGTTAAAATATTTTTTTATTAATCATAAGAAAAATACCCAAAATCCTGCTGCTTAGTCAATAAAATTAGATAGTGCATTTTGAATTAAAAGTGTAGGAAATAGAAAAGAATATAATTTATTTGAGGAGATCTTTAAATAGGTCTCTGTTTACCTAGAGGGTAGGAACAAAGCATTCAATATTAAGCAGTGTCTTATAAATAGGTTTGTGTAGAATTTTAAATTAACAATCTCCTTCAATGTAATTATGATAAATGATATTGTTGGTGGACAACCAAAACTCACTAAGTAACAAATAGGTACCTACTTGAAATAGAGATAGTTCTGATTCAATACTAACATAAGAGTTTGTGAAGAGTAGTGACAGTTTTTATAGTGAGTTTTGCTTGTCAGCCGTTTAAATTAACTGCATGATTTGTATTCCACTTTCATTTTTATTTGTCATACTAAATTCACTGTTCTTTTGTTTATTTTTTATGATTTTCGCTGTTGTTGTTTTTTTTTTTTTGTTTTTTTCTAATGTCACTGATCACTTTGTCACATGTATAACTGTCCACTTTGGTATAGATCCGACCACATTTTGGTATAGTAATTCGTGGATAATGTAGTAGGCGATACATTTAGTAATTTTATTAGTTTTAATACCCAAGCTGTAACATATTTTGTATGGCTGTTTGTTATCCCTAAAATAATAAAATAAATAAATAAATAAATATGTAACAGTAATAAATTATATATGTTATTAACAACAAGGGCTGGTTATATATAAAAAGAACAGGGCGTAAATATATATTGTTTTCCAGATTTCACAAGCTAGTATGGTCAGGAGCGGGTGTCATAGTGGGAGGCTGCGACGGAGGCCTCCTGGAGTTCTACAGCTCCGACAGACTGCTCAAGAATGCTGAAAATCCACTGCTTGGGAGCAATACTAAACATAATAGTGAGTATCCACCAGTGAAGAACTAGGTAACTCAAGATATTTTGGTAAAGAACAAGGAATTCAATTAATGACAAAAAGTTCTTTCTTTTTCTATTTTTCATCTCGAGTTATCAAGTTCTTTGCTCCATGCAACAATTTATTTGGTAATTTTTGTTGCACATAATAATTGTACAAAAGAAAGACTTCATGCTATGGAGTATCCCCTACGAGTGAAGCTACAAAATTGTGACAATTATGATAAATTCAGTATAGTTCATTACAAATTAGATACTGCAATACCAATCTGTTATGTTATGTTCAATGCTCGGCTGGGGTGAGCTGTTTTTATACTAAATGACATGTATCCCGTGACATTTATGAAAACAGCTCACCTCCGCCGAGCATTGGTTATGTGTAGTATCTATATTTCGAAATCCTTAAAGAAATTACTACTATTAGTTGTACAGATTTTTAAGTATGAAGTATAATCAATATACAAGTCTGAAGTAGTAGTGGGTGAATGGCAAAAATGTACATGATTAAGGGATTCACTGAAAATGAAATTTAATGTCACATTTTTGGACTAACCCATATAAAGTTAATACACTACCTACTTTCGTAACATAATGAAAATGATGTGATTTTTGGTATCATTATGCCCTGGCCTGGACTGTGTACAATTTTTTTCAATCAACCCAAGTGCGCATACACTGTACGACAATAATCTGAAAAAGTGTTCATATAGAATAACAGTTCTGTATTTGAAGCCTCATTCTGAGCTGCTTCTGTATGAACACATATTTTCTAAATGTCCAGAGATAGTGTCCAAGTTATCTCCTGTTTGATAAGGTTTTTAACTAAATAAACTTGTTTTGTTATCACTGAATTTAATGTCAACCCATCATAAACCATCACAGTTAACGCACCATACATGAACTTTATGCCCATTACATTAAGTGCCATAAATAGTAAGTTATACAGTCAAAGACAAAATAAGTTGTACACAAAAATATGTCCCAGTGCACTCTAATTCTGTGTAATAAGAACGACATTTATGAGCAGATTCTATTCTTTCGATATTTATTGCACTTGACTGTACCTTTAAATAGTATGTCAAATATCTTACGATCAGGTGGAGTGGAGCTACTTTGCTATGTCAATAATAAAAAAAATCTAAATGTTGCATCATCAACCTAAAAATATCTACTACTGGGCTGGACAGGATTTCCCCAAAATACTTAAAAAAATCTCTAAACGAACACGTTTACCATTATCAGACTTGTTGCAAATCGCCCTTTCTTCGCAGTAATAATCACATGATGAAAATGACAATTCCGAGTCTTTAAAACGCTCCTAAAATAATCACCTAAGCATTTGACGGTGATATTTTCCGTTACTGGCCAATATTTTTGAAATGATCTACCTAATATTTGACACTTCGCATCAATTTCAAGCCCGGGTATGTCCTTAAACTATGACCAGACAGTGATGGCCCAGACCAGTGGATGGGCAGCATTCTTGTAATTGTGATGCAGTATACTGCGATTGCCGTATGGTGATGGCAGTAAAAATACATTTGTCATCACCCCAACTCCTGCGGCTGTCGTAAGAGTCGACTAAGGGATTGAAGTGTCACTGACCATTCTACAAGATTCATGATGGGCAGCAGCGTCATCACAGTGGACACATTACTGCGATCGCCAATCTGCTTGCCAGCGTGGCGATTATGGGCATTTACCTCCTAATGCGTCTATACGCATAGGTAATAGGAGAGGTCTACGTCCAGTAGTGGACTAACATAGGCTGATGATGAATACTGCGATCGCTAACCCACCTGCCAATGGTGTCATATATGGGGGAGGCCTTACTCCAGCAGTGTACGTCTTCCAGCTGAAATGATGATGACGATCACTTTCAAGTCCTCACAACATACATTACACAAAAGATCCCAATGGGTCGAAGTGTATCTGCAAGGGTCCCACCTTACAACCAGGGATGTAACAGATGTGTTTTAACGGAAGCGGGAGCAGAAGCAGAAGTTTTTAGCGGATCCGAAAACAGAACCGGAACAAGAAGCGGAGCTCGAGTGAGAGCTAATTAGACGAGATGTTAAGGGTAGGTAGAAAGATGGCAAGGGGAGAAATTAGCGTATGACAGGTATAAACCTTTTTGTTATTGATGTACATACGCCGTTCATGCCCCACCGTCGCGCTAGGCTCCGACATCCGTTATGACTTCTGTTTTAAAAATAACAGAACCAGAACAGAAGCGGATGTGTAAAACAAAACGGAAGTTTCCCAGAAACAGAAGCGGAAGCAGAACTCCGTTACATCGCTACTTACAACATACCCTTTCCCGCAGATCATGTATCAGCCCTGGACATAAACCCCTACCAGAAGAACCTCCTGGCGTCCGGAGCGTCCGACAGCGAGATCTTCATCTGGGACCTGAACAACACGAGCCAGCCCATGGCTCCGGGCAACAAGAGTCAGCCGCTGGACCATGTGCAGGCATTAGCGTGGAACCAGCAGGTAAGTTATTGAATTACATAAAACATTAAGTTGGCCATAAAATATGATGGTTTCAAAAAGGTTTCACTCATGACTTTTCACTTCATTTAAGATGACATGAAAAACAACTTAGTAATTTTTTTATTACAATAAAATACCGCCGTGCCGGCCGTGTGGTGACGGCAGTAAAAATACATTTGTCACCACCCCAATTCCTCCTGCGAGTGTCGTAAAAGTCGACTGAGGGACTGAAGTGTCACAGACCATTATTTGATAAAAGATTGATGATGGGCAGCAACGTCATCATAGTGGACACATTACTGCGATCGCCTATCCGCTTGCCCAGCGTGGCGATTATGTGCATTTATCTCCTAATGCGTCTATATGCATAGTTAATAGGAGAGGCCTACGTCCGGCTATCATCGTCGGAGTATCATAGGCTGATGATAATGATAATAAAATATTGGTTGGTACTGTTGTATTGTTGGTTCCTTATTATAAAAATTCATCTGATAGTGTTTCCGTTGGAAACACAAGATGGGTTTCATTTCATCAAACCATCTGTCAGCGTTGCAGCATACTGTATGTCACTTTCATAGTAGGTTTTTTTAAATTAACTTTTAAGCAATTGCGTATTGTGATTTTTCTATTATTTCTCAAATATTATTTGTCATTTGTGATCAGGTTCAACACATTCTCGGCTCAACGTTCGCATCCAGATGCGTCGTGTGGGATTTAAGGAAAAATGAACCTATTATGAAATTAAGGTGTGTTATCTTTCAATAATAAATAAATGTGTAATTTTCAATATTTAAGCACAGAAAACGAATAGTAGAAATATTCCTTAATTTTTTTTTAAATTATAATTAATAAATAACATAATCACCAAATTAAAAATTAAAAAAACCGACTTCAACCGATTTCTTCAATATCCCCGATTTGTTTCCATCATTGGTTTCCTAAAATCCTACTTTCTGAATGCAATTTTTTGTAAATGAATGAAAATTACCAAACGAGCTATACATGTAAGTACCTATAACATTTGAAGTTATTCCTCGATTTCTCCAAGATCCCATCATCAGACCGCAACTTGGTGCCAATGGGACCATCTCGGGGTTATACACGTTCGATCACAAAAAAAATTAAAATCGATTCACGATTCTCGGAGATATCGGGTAACATACATACAACAAAAAAACAATCGAATTGAGAACCTCCTCCTTTTTGAAGTCTGTTAAAAATAAAAATGCGCTTTATGTTATTTCTAGCTATTACACATCGATATTTAACCTTTTGACCGCGAACGGCGTCACGTACTCGACATTATCATGCAACTTTGTATAGAAGACGACCCTTGTGAATGTTTTCGTTTGTTTTACAATAAAACAATACTTATTATACGTCTGATGTTTAGCGATAACGTGTCCCGAACCCGGTGGCGTGCGCTGGCGTGGCACCCCGGCGTCGCCACGCAGCTCTGTGTGGCGTCAGAGGACGACGCCACGCCGGTTGTCCAGCTGTGGGACCTCAGGTACGTTGTGGGACCTCGGTAGGGCTGCCAACCGTCCCGCTATATGCGGGACGTCCCGTTTCTGGGGCCTCAAAGTATGGGTCTCGCAAAGGGTTCGCGCGGGACGCTGATTGTCCCGTTTTTCAGGGAACACTAAACAATAATGATATCGAAAGTACTGAGCTTAATATTTGGCAATAATTACAGAAAATAGTTCCTTATGTATATAGTTTACAGGAAAGTCTGTAAAAAATGTACCTATAGTATTTTACATTTACTGCTACGGAACTCGTTGTACGCGAGTCCGATTCGCGCTTGGTCGGTTTTTATCACTTGATACACTTTTTCATGCATTCGCATGCATGCGTCTCGCATTTTATAGCCATGTCCTGCAATTCATTCGCGAATGTACCGCATGTTTGTGAAGTATGGTTGGCAGCCCTAGACCTCGGGTACGTTGTGGGGCCTCGGGTACGTTGTGGGGCCTCGGGTACGTCGTGGGGCCTCGGGTACGTCGTGGGGCCTCGGGTACGTTGTGGGGCCTTGATGTGGTGACGCCACGCAGCTGTGTGTGGCGTCAGAGGACGACGCCGCGCCCGTTGTCCAGCTGTGGGACCTCAGGTACGTTGTGGGGCCTCGGGTACGTCGTGGGGCCTCGGGTACGTCGTGGGGCCTCGGGTACGTTGTGGGGCCTTGATGTGGTGACGCCACGCAGCTGTGTGTGGCGTCAGAGGACGACGCCGCGCCCGTTGTCCAGCTGTGGGACCTCAGGTACGTTGTGGGGCCTCGGGTACGTTGTGGGGCCTTGATGTGGTGACGCCACGCAGCTGTGTGTGGCGTCAGAGGACGACGCCGCGCCCGTTGTCCAGCTGTGGGACCTCAGGTACGTTGTGGGGCCTCGGGTACGTTGTGGGGCCTTGATGTGGTGACGCCACGCGGCTGTGTGTGGCGTCAGAGGACGGTGGGCTGTGGGACCTCAGGTATTTATTTATTTATTTTAACGGCACGATAATAAGCCCTGTTTTAGCTCCACCACAGACAAAAGTATAGGTATTAATAATAATAATATATTGGCCGTGTGGTGACGGCAGTAAGAATACATTTAAATGATATTATGATTATGCTTATGATTTGTCACCACCCCAACTCCTCCTGCGGGTGTCGTAAGAGTCGACTAAGGGATTGAAGGGTCACTGACCATTATTTGATGAAAGTTTGATGATGGGCAGCAGCGTCATCATAGTGGACACATTACTGCGATCGCCGATCCGCTTGCCCAGCGTGGCGATTATAGGCATTTACCTCCTAATGATGGAGAGGCCTACGTCCAGCAGTGGATTTTTATAGGCTGTTGATGATGTTGATGAATAATAAAATAAATAATAAATATCTTGGGACATCTTACACAAATCGACGTAGTCCCACGGTAAGCTCGAATATTTGTGATTCGCCGGGATTCGAAATCGGAACCTCCAGCTTCGTAGGCAGAGTCACTACCAGCTAGGCTACGGAGGCGTCGGAGGCTGACAAAATTAATACTGTTGGCACACTTTGTCCGTATTGCATTCTCACAAGATTTCGTTTTTCTTAGATTGGCAGCATCCCCCCTAGTGACCCTGGAGGGTCACCAGAAAGGCGTGATGGCTTTATCCTGGTGCCGACAGGACCCTGACCTTCTGCTATCCGCTGGCCGAGACGGCAGGGTCCTCTGTTGGAACCCTAATAACACACAACCGGTGAGTACCCTGGGGTAGACAATGTTGCTATACTATGACAAGGTCCTTTTAAGTCGGGATTAAATTTTGTCGATAGTACCTATGAATCTGACGGCTGTTTGGACCCCAGGCCTACGTAGTGCCACCTGATAGAAAAAATATCCAAATCCCTTCTCTCTCGGCAATAGGGATGATGACTGTAGTTAAAATAAATTATTTAACATTATGCACGACATAATACACGAAGAAAATATTACTAAGATGTAGATTGCAGTAATTTTTGTACAGAACTTCTATTTAATAAATTGAAAAGAACTTAAAAGAGTAGGTCATTTGGCAGTACTCAAACGTGACGTCACTTTTGAGTATTTCATACAAAATTCCATAGTGGTGAATAATGGTGATCGTTTTGACAGTTCGAAAAAAGATGCTGATTTGACTTGCCAGTCATCATGCCTATTTATACGACATTTATACCCACGGGAAGAGTTGGGGTCAGTATTAGACTAATATTCAAGGATCGGACAAATGCCCGTCATTGTGAAAACATAACCCTGTTCCTTACAATAGAGACTTCCTTATCTTATGATGTTAACTTATTTTATTAACCAACTTCAAAAAAGGTTTTTTTTTTGTTATATGTATGTTACCCGATATCTCCGAGAATCGTGAACCGATTTTAATTTTTTTTTTGATCGAACTTTTATGACCCCGAGATGGTCCTGTTGGCTCCAAGTTGGGGTCTGATGATGGGATCTTGGAGAAATCAAGGAATCTCTTCAAATGTTATAGGTGGGTGAATCAACTTTTTTCTGTTTGTTATTGCCATGGTTACGGTCGCCTGAGTCACGCTGGTTTTATGCAAAATGATGCTACTTAAATTAGGCAAACATGCCAGTAGTGCATGTCTGTAGGTGGCCCATTAAGGAAAGGGCTTATTAAGACCAGTAACATGTATGCTTGCATAGTTTAAGTAGCATAATTTTGCATAAAACCAGCGTGACACAGGCGACCGTTACC
>JALPQI010010831.1:0-42596 GCA_025490895.1 Thaumatotibia leucotreta
CCGTCGCCGCAGATAAAACAGAACGGACAAGATGCTCATAAGAAACTGAACAGCTTCTAATTTCAAGGCTTTTTCCACAATGGTCGAAGACGAATCGAACGTTGAATAGGATTACAGGTGTCAAAAATCTTTACGCGCACCATTAAGGTGGATTTACACCAAATGCGCGAATGCTCATTCTATCCCTTACTCTACAAAATTAACGAATTTCGACGAATTACATTTTGTGTAGCGAACGAATTTCGTAGAGTGGGGGTAGAATGAGCCGAATGCTCATTTGGTGTAAATCCACCTTCACACGCAAAGTGTAGCGAGTGTTATGGACAAGTAAAAGTATCTAGGTAATAATAGCTATGCTAATATTTATCGATTTGTATTTGTCTAGTTTGGACTTCATTGTTTTATCGCAAGTGTCCTGAAAATTATTGAATTTCATTCGAAAACGCAAGAAAAACATGTCAGAAATCTCGGATATCAGACTAGAGATAGTTGAACCTATGCCTTGGTATTAATATGTCTCGTATGCATTATTTTTCTTACCTCCCACGTCAAATATACACTACTATCTAAATACACATATCATGTATGTGCGCCGCCGGCTAAAGCAATAACATTCCATGCCAATACGCATCAAACACATACATAAACAAAACGACGCATTTTTCACTGCCTACAAATCATCCATAATAAAAACATTGAATTTGTTTGTGTCCCCTTCACACCCGTATTTATAACAATCGAGTAAGCGAGACAGTAAATAAATCTTGGTGATTTATTTTTCATTCGCGACATATCTATTCTGAGCTGAATTGAACTTTGTTGTGCAGACAGTAAGGTTGGATGTAGCTTGAAGGAGGCTATGGTTGTAGATATTGACTAACGCAAGTAGACACCGCATTTAACAGTCTTCGTAGTTTCAGAGGACGCTTCCTACGGACTAGGTACTGTGTTCGAAATCTATTAAAGAAATTTGTTTATATTATGATAACGTAAGTATAAGTACCTACTATGTGTTCCTGACTTATAGCTGTTTAGGTATGATTTCCAATTCATAGTACAATTTAATTAATTTTGGCAGAATTTTCAGTAAAATTTATTGGTCCGAAGTTTGGCCAAATAATTTACAAATTAGTTTTCCCAAATGAACTTATTATTTCATTAATTTGATCAATATCGGGATAATATACGTCATATTAACGGAGAACATTAGCATGTGGAAAATAATTGGGTGAACTTTTAAATTAATAATTTTACTAACTATTTTTCTATTAAATAAAAATGTTGCGTAAATAAACAAGCGAAATTAAAGTTTGTATTAACTAGGAACAAATAAACCTTGGAAGTTTATTTGTTGAACCTTAGCCTGACAAGTATAATTCTCTCTTTAATACATCACGCGAATAAATTCTTATATTATCCTATAAAACTTTTAACCGCAATTTAAAAATAGCTGTCGTTAGTTCATCAAAGTTTTGATTGCCTATACTAGTATTCTATTTGAATTTGTGAAAAATGTTGCGCCGACATATGCGCGATATCAATTGGACATTTTTTTTTTGGGGACATTTTTGAACTCGCGTTAGATGTCCATGTTATATAAATGATCGCAGTGTATAAAGATATTTGGAATCACTTTAGCTTCATCTATCGTGTAAGTGATCACCGTCGTGATGAAATGTGTGAGCCGAGGGACTTGCTCGCGCCGTATTTTCGTTGTTTTTCAATAGAAGCAGTAAATAAGTTCCTGTGAACACTTCTCGGTTTCCCTTATCGGATAAGATGTTTTCTAGGCAGCGACAAACAGTGCGTTAATCGAATACAGGCCTAGCCAAGATGCCATTGGAGCATTCCATGGGCTGTCCCGTACAAACGCGTGTATATTTCGATAATTTGAGTTTTCTTCCGAGTTATTAGTTATTATATATATTTTTGAGCAATTTTTGACGGTTCTAGTCACGAAGGAGAACTTCGATAAACCCACAATTTTGAGAAAAACCGTGTTCGTACGGGACATCGGTGGACTTTTTCGTGGAATGCTCCCATTCTGTAATCGTATACTATAAATGCTTGCTCAGCGTGGCAATTATGGGAATTTACCTTTTAATGCGTCTATACGCATAGTTGATAGGACAGGCCTACGTTCAACAGGGACGTAGGCCTCTCCTATTAACAACTCCTATTGACGTAGGCCTCTCCACTATCATAGGCTGATGATGATGATGATGATATTACGGTTCAATAACAAAATCCTATAATATAGAAAACTACACCACTGGGATAGTTTTGCGCCAGTGAAAGACACTCATAGCTGCAATCATCATAAAGCTGCTCTGGGAGTTTAGTATTTATGGTGTTATTGCCATATTTAAATTATTTTAAACGTGATAATATTTAAAATACCAGTACACTGGTATTATACGGTTATATATTTGAATTATTTTAAACGTAATAATATTTAAAATACGAGTACACTGGTATTATACGCTTATATATTTTAATTATTTTAAACGTAATAATATTTATAGCAATTGTAACCCTAGGCAACACACACAAAGTTTTACAATCTGATTTATATCAGATGATATTCAATCCAATTATATACCTACACTGTTTATTCAGGACTGAGTCTATGTATGTATAGTTTAAGTCGAATATATTGATGCGCGGAAAGATCCAGATATATGTTTACACAAGTCTATTACTATACATAAATACTCAATGGTCGTGTATACATAAATACACTTTTTTTTGATGTTTTGCGTACTTCTATAGCGCCAATATAAATAAATAAATCTTACACAAATCAACTTAGTCCCACGGTAAGGTTAATTAAGGCTTGTGATGTGGGTACTAAGCGACGATGTATATAAATAAATACACAAATAGCGCCCTCGCCGGGATTCGAACCCGGAAGCTTCGTAGGTAGGATCACTACCAACTAGGCTATGGAGGATGAATATCTTTTACTTTGACTTTACTAGTATGCACAACTTTCTAGTTGATTTAGACGATCTATTTTCGAACAGTGACCCGAAAAATAAGTTACTTTGCCACCTTCCCGCCGACGTAGACGAATGTGTCGCCATAAGTCACGCTCCTTTGAGTTTTCCCAACGTGTTTACGGATTTTTACTGATAGACATATTTATAGATGACATAAAATATGTGTGGCGTTTTCGGGTTTAGCCCTAAGATTTTCAGAGGTGAAACACCCAGTATACATGGATTAATCACTTTTTTGTTATTCTATCACGTTACCCAGCGCAACAGTTAAATAGTTTGCTAAAAGAAATTAGCCTGCAAGCTCCACTTCATGATCCACCTAGGACATGCCACATAACTGTCACAAAATTCAAAGCTTAGTCAATTTTAATTCTGTGACCCAGGAGAACGACACGTCGCTCACAAGTGAGCTTGATGAGCGAGTGACCAATCATTTTAAATGAAATAATAGTACCTACATTTCGATACAAATGCAAAAAAATAAGTTTTTACACGTGTATCGAACGACTTTTTTCATAACAAGTGCCTTAAAAAGAGAAAATAACGCACGCGAAGCGTGCGCAAAAGTAAACTTTGCGCACGCTTCGCGTACGCAAAATAAAAATAAAATTTTTAAATAAATAAATAAATACGTATCTTACACAAATCAACCTAGTCCCACGGTAAGCTCAATTAAGGCTTGTGTTGTGCGTACCAGGCGACGATATATATAATAGATAGGTACGTATAGATTCTTAGATACATACACAGCCATGTCCAAGGAACAAACATTTGTGATAAATAAATACTCAAAGAATGCCCTCGCCGGGATTCAAACCCGGAACCTCCAGCTTCGTAGGCAGGGTCACTACCAACTAGGCTACAGAGGCTGACTACGCACGCACTAGTTAAGTTTCGCACTAGTTAGGAAAATGACATTAAAAACTAGATACAATAGGTATCGAAATTGTGCCAAAGGGTCCTCACTCAGCTTGTTATTACATAGTGCACCGTAGTTCACACTCCACAACAATGATTTTCAGTGAGGCCGAAAAAGGCACTGAGTTTACACCTGAAAGTTGCTGCAGCAAGGTTTGTGACATAGTTATCTACAAAAAGATGCAGATACTATCTATTCGTTCTTACCCATCATTGCGTTACGTTTGCACCAATAACTCACATACGCAGCGTTTACAACTCGGTTTAAGCATTTTATTTAAAAAAAAAAATGGCATGTATCTAAATTTAATTCTAAGTATAAGTATTTATTAATGTTTTAACAACCTATGAATCTTTGTTATGAGATTTGAATTAAATAATTTTGAATTTGAATTTGAATTGAATTATTTCTACGAAAAACAAATAACGTCGATCGAAATAGAATCATATAATGAGATAGCTAGTTTAGATAAGTAATAAATGTATGAGAGATACATTATTATGTTCACGTGACTTATCGCTTATCGTATACGATTGCAGAATGGCATCTTGGCTAGGCCTACTGGTGAATCGATTATAAGTAATAAAACTTTGAGAAAAACTAACCAAAATTTAAAGTCATACAATTTTATAGGTATACAGGGTGTTTGGGATAACGATGTAGGAATTTCTGGAGGCGATAAAGGAGACTAAATTGGAAGAGTTTGAACCCTATTTACCTTAGTCCAATATGTGACAGTTTTTTTTTAAATAAAAAAAATTGAACTCGCACTTGCCTACTAACTACAAGAAACTTATTTTGTTTGGTGACGGAGTTCAACAATTGATCGACGATAACTTTTAAACTAATTGCTTTTTTGTTGTACTTTTTTTTTGTAGTCAAAACCTAGAAAATCAAGCATGTTTTTACATGAATAGGAAGACTCATATCCCGGCAATTTTTTTTTCACAGGCCAATAAAGTTTAATTTACTATTAGAAATCACTAATGATGAACTAGAAAAATTATTAAAAAAAATGTTGTGTGTTGTGTGCAAGTGGGAGTTCAATTTTTTTTATTTATTACTCAACTAATTGTTATGTTAATTTAAAAAAAATCAATGCTATTTATTGCATATTTTGTTTTAAATTTAACTTTTTAAGTAAATTGTTGGTATAAAACTAAACATTTTGAAAAACGTGATTAAAAAAAAATTGTCACATATTGGACTAAGGTAAATAGGGTTCAAACTCTTCCAATTAGTCTCCTTTACCACCTCCAGAAATTCCTACATCGTTATCCCAAACATCCTGTATAATATTAGTTATATGTATTGTGGTCTGGTAAAATACAATGTTAGTGTCCGCGTCTACATAGGACTGGAGTCTGGAATGCATTAAAGTGACACTTCAATATGGTTGCACCCACGGTACTTTGATTGCACTCACTAGAGGAATCCTGCGATCTAGGTACGTCATGATACTTACTTTACTTGATTAGCTTATGTGAGTGTCCCATTGCTGGGCAAATGCCTCCTCCACGATTTCACATACCGATGCTCCTCCGACCAGCTGCCCAGAAACACGTTATGGCCCCGCCATAACACAATATTCTTTCATTTCTTCCTTGTATAGATGCAAAAATTTAAATTATTTTAAGGGATACATTTTATTTTATCTTTCGTCCTTCCAAATACAAAATAATAAATAAATAGAAACGACACAAACAAAAGTTGAATTAAAAATACGCATTGTGGATTACTAGCCTACTAATTAACTAGTCATTATTCTTTGAGAAAACATAGAAATTGGGTTTTAATTTTACTTTCATCTAAAAAAAACAAGTTATATCAGTAATCAACTAAGATTTAATACGTTTCGCGAAAAGTGATAGAGCCCTCGTTATTGGCTAATTTAGACCTGAAAGCTTTCCAGCCATAATCTCGAAAAAGTGCGATAATCTCGAAAACTTACTGAACCTGTAAACTATCTCTAGAAGCTTATAAACTAAACAATTAATTGACTTTAAACTATGAAAACGGATACACTCGCGTATATTAATTAAGTTTAACTTCATTCCGACGCTTCGAACACTTTACAGGGTTCGTAGTCTGCGGGAACCGTGTAATGCGTTGGTCAAGAAGATCTTCTGGGAGACCAGAGAGTGGAGACTGATGTCTGACGACATCTGCCGAACGGCAACAAAGCAGTGGATGCGACTAGCACAGGACCGAGGAAAGTTGCGTAATAAAGAAGAGGCCTATATCAGCAGTGGGTGGACACGGGCTAAATAAGATACAAAATAGTGTTTAATTTTAGTTGTATGACGCATTGGTAATATTAACTGTAATGTCACGTAAACATTTGATTCAAAAAATAAATATATAAATTAGGCATTAATTATATTTTCAAATGCGCTGCCTATTTAAAGTAGTCTGTGACTTGATGGCGGTTTAAAATTCAAACTCGTTGGAATTTCGAATGCGTTCTAAATTCAAATAGTGGCCAACGAACGTTGCGTTATTTAAATGACAGTTGGGACAGATTTTTATAGCATCCCGTGACAGCCTCTGTAGACTAATAGGATTCGTGAAAAGCTTAAATGCAAATTGTAGTTTTTTAACATACCTATACTCATGCAAGTGCTAAACGTAGAAACCTAAATGAAGTCAGATTGTTATGAAATATTTAGATTTTTTATCAATGTATGTTATTTTTATATTCAAATAGAATTAAAAAGCTAAAGAAGTTGACCAAATCCATTCGCGGTCTAATGGCCTAAACTAAGGTGGAACATTTAAAACAGTGAAATTTAATTTGAGGATGCAGACACAATTACCATATTAGTCGTATCCCTAATTTAGAAAAATCTATCTATTCCAAGGATATATAGCAATTATGTATAGTAAAACTGAAAAGAACATACCTACCTAATTGTATACCGTCCCCCGTTGTGCAAACTAAGGCAAAAGAAGGTGTAAATAAAAATATGCCCTAGTTCACTTTCATTCCGTGTAATCGTAGAACGTCGTAACATAATTTATAAGAGGATTCTTTTGATACATATTTTTGCACTGGACTGTACTGGAAGTACCTCAAAAATGGTAGTATAGTAACTAACTGAGCTTAGCCTCGTCCACATACGGCTTTAGATCCTCATAATTTTAGCTGTATCTGGACAAACGAATAGATATAGCTAAATAAAATTATAAGTAATATTGAAATGTCGGCCTCCGTAGCCTAGTTGATAATGACTCTGCCTACGAAGAAAGGTTCCAGGTTCGAATCCCGGCGAGGGCTATATTTGTGTATTTATTTATCACAAATATTTGTTCCTTGGTTATAGGCATTTATGTATTTAAGTATCTATATGTATCTTTTAGATATATTGTCGCTTAGTACCCACATCACAAGCCTTAATTGAGCTTACCGTGAGACTAAGTCGATTTGTCTAAGATGTCCCAAGATATTTATTATTATTTATTTATTAATAACAATGATTTCGTAACCCTAAAACATAACTTGACAAACACAAAAACAAAAAGAGATTGCACAATGACCTCAGTAAAATGTACCAAAAACATGATAATGGTCGTCAACATGTCAAAATATGATAATGATGATCACCATCGTGATGCGCTATCTTCCAAACTTTTTACTATATCTTGTATGTTATCACGCAGAGGGTTAACCCGTGCGAATTATTTAATGTTTTAGCGCGCTGTTGACGCGCTGCCGTGGAATATTAATGCGGCAGGTAAGGGTTGACGCTCACGTCACTTGTTCTTCTACAGTATTTTAATCCTGAAATCAACACAGTCATGACGTAATCGTGTACTCAAACATTCTTGGTACTCAATAATATTAATTATTCTATAAAAACCCTAAACTAGTTCAGTAACTAGTAGTAGTACTCGACTCATTGAGAGGATCTTCGTCAAGAGTACTCTCGGCTACTGGCCTCGAGTAAGATCTACCCTCAATGTCCGTTTTGTCAAAAAGCGGGTAGTGCAAAACACCCACTAAATTATTTGCTAGTAAAGGGGTATCTACCTATCCAGCTACGAAGTACTCAAAACCGTTTACAATAAAAACTTTAATTACGTGCGCAGCCTGGTTCACAAAATACCAATATTTTTATATTTTTGAAACAACTCAAATTGTTTTATTCCACAAAATATGTAGATGGCAGCACCATAATACTTCTCACGTTAAACCAGAATGCCGAAAGGGATTCAGATAGGAGGCGGCTAGCACGTATTGCTTGCCCCTTAGAGCATGGTCAAAGGCGTCTAGCTTTATAACAGATTGAATATACCCGAGAAATTCACCGGTGTCCGCTAAGCTGGAGTGGCCGAGTGGTTTAGGCATCAGCCGTGAAAGCCGAGGACGTGGATTCAAATCTCACCTCTAGCGTTGGTAAGCTTGGGTATTTTTTCTTTATACATGCCACAATACATATTTTATTACAAATACATTACCAATCATATTAAAAGAAACTATATACATATATTACATATCCATAAAAAAAATTTATAAATAAATACATAACAACTAAAACTAACTACTTAATGTAAAAAAAATTGTTCTTTGGTATGTGACATAATATTTAAATAAATATATTCATATGCTTAGTCTTTCAGTTAGAATTCTAAAATGAATTATTCATCTTTGGAAAAAATACAAAAAGTGCGTCAAAGACCCTGTCCAGTATTTTACAGCGCGGTGGATGGTGTGGTCATGTGTGCTACGACCTTTAGGAGCGACGTGTGAACCGCCGCGTTGCACTAATGTATGCAATTTTGCATCGATTGCGATTGGAATTCGCAGTTCGTATAACTTCGTTTGATTGTACGTGTGTTTCCTTTATGATTTATAAAATAATAGACCATGGGTATTTCAAGGACTACTTGAGTTTATATTTTTATTTGGTTACCTAAGAATATTAATTACTGTTTATAATATTTGCAGTCATAAATATGTTTTGTACAAGATTTCCGAAATAGTTTTTTACACAATCGTGTTATTATCATCATCATCATCATATATCGTTATAATAGAGTGTTTCAGTCGAGTACCGTGTTTAGGCTGAAACGAAGTGTAGATCCTGTGGTGGCCGTTCGTTGATGTCTTTTTTGCTGGCTCGCGATTGGTCATATTTATTACAGTTGCCTACAGTGTTGTATAATGAGTTTATTATAGTTGTGTTGCGAACTCGATGTAAATGTATATGATTATAATTTTGTATACGTAATCTTAATTCAAATATTACATGAAATAAAACTATGAAAACGGATAAACTCGCGTATATTAACTAATTTTAACTACATTCCGACGTTTCAAACACTTTACAGGGTTCGTGGTCTGTGGATGACTGACAATGGAGGAAATTTGATAGATCTACCTCCATCAAAATAAGGAAGATAAGTACAAAACTACCTACCAAAGAAAAATATACTAAACCACAGAATGAATTTTGAGGGTGGATGTACATACTAAATTTGCAAATTAAGCTAGTTATTCATTACAAATATTCTCAGAATGAAGACAAGAGACAAAATAAATAATCTACGCCGGTTCTATCCCTACGCCACTGCCTGAGAAGTATTTCCTTCCTTTGTATGATTGTATTGTTAGGAAGGTATCCCAAAATTGGGACCAACAAGAAACTCAGCGGGACAACTCTTTTCAAAAAACATTTGTAGTACATCTTAAGATCATCATGCATTAAACCGAAACATACAATTTTGATTCATAAAGAAATTTAATATTATTTTGAAAAAAATTAAATTTACCAGTACTAAAAGGGGGTTTGGTCAACACCGTCAAATACATCTGCCTCACGGTTTATATCTAGACTGTTCCTTTATCAGGTGAACTACTGGATCCCAAGCTGGTGGTAGAGAAAAGCTTCTTTCTATCCTATTAAAGTTTAGAGATATTTCATTATCTCAATGGCCTCACGCAACATTCTAGGAATGTTTCTCCTCTCCTTAACGAGAACCAAAGGCTTGTCAAACTTAATAGAATGATTTGGTCCCTCCATGAGATGCTCCCAAACCACAGACTGTTGTCGACGGTGCTTGACATCAGCTATGTGTTCCTTCACCCTAGTAGTGATATTCCTCTTTGTCTGCCCAACATATGAAAGCCCACATTCACAGTCCAGCTTTTACACTCCTGCATTCAGTAAAGGGGTGTTATACTTAACAGGCCTCAGAAACTGCAACATCTTCTTCATTGGTTTAGAATAGGTTTAAATAGAAGCACATTTCAAGATGCGGCTGATCCTGTTTGTAACCCCTCCAACAAAAGGCAGAACGGCTGGGCTGCGCTAAACAGTGAGAATCTTCATACGAGTCTTCTAATCGGCTCGAAGAATCTTCAGGTTGTTGTAGATCTATCAAATTTCCTCCATTGTCAGTCATCCGCAGACCACGAACCCTGTAAAGTGTTCGAAACGTCGGAATGTAGTTAAAATTAGTTAATATACGCGAGTTTATCCGTTTTCATAGTTTTATTTCATGTGTAATCCTCGCGGTAACCGAAGAAAATATCAAATATAATCAGTCAACAAGTACAAAAAGTATTTTTTTTTTCATTATAATAAGTACCTAAATAGCTGAAAAAATTTGGAAACGTGTTCAAACATTATATCATTCTGACTTCGTAAATCCCTAAGGGCTTTTTATTTTTCATGTTAGAAATACTTTACCGTAAAATAACGTCAATCACTGTTCATTCTACCAAATAAAACTTGATGTGACTATTTGTCTGAGAAATGTATTTTATTTACAACATTGAATTGGCGCAGTCGGTAGGATCTTGAATAACACTTTACTTGTATACCCAAAAAAAAATATGTAAATTATACGGAAAACCGGGAAATAAATATAATTTAACAAATAGAAGGACAAAAGAGACTAAACAAAACTTGAAAGATTAAAAAAGAGTAATTTTAAAATGCTCATATCCATGTAATTATCAGGAAATCAGACATGGTTATTGATCGCAATATTTTAGATATAGTTGACTCCAAAGTTATTAATAAATTAATTATTTTCTGAAAATTATGTATTTGATAACGGTTACTATGAAAATCGGTAGTTTCAAGGAGTCGAAATGAAATACCTTATTAATTTGATTACTTAATTACGCCATTACTTAAAATCATGTCCTTATTATTGCAAACAAGGACGCACATTTGTTCGATCTCTCATAATCACGAACGACTTGTTTCTTCTGTGACGCCCAGAGTACTATTAACGTCTCAACTGACCTCAACGTTCGTCGCGTAAAATTGTGCAGTTATTGCCGGTCTCGGGATACCTCTGTTATTGCTGAGGGGAGAGTTGGGTATATCGTACTATTCGTACTGCCGGCCAATTTGTCTACCTCGAGATTTCCCAATAAACAATTGATTATATCTACACATAAGACCACAAAGGATTTTTATATAAATTGAATGTTTGATTGTCATAACAAACCTGATTGCAATTAAGTTTTTTAATGTCTCTCTTAATTGGGTGTACCTTAAAGTGAAAAAACGTAAATTTTGCATGTGTAAAGTAAGGATAACTCTGTTAAATGGATTTTTGTAAAACTTAAAAAAACACGATTAAGTGAATAATGGTACGACATATCCAACTCTCCCCTACATACCTAGAAAACGATTTTAATATGAGCATGCCTTGACATGCTATTGGCCGATTTTACTTCCATTCCCTACCTTGTTTTGTGCTTTGTTTACATTCCTCGTGGTAAGCAATCATACAGATCATTAGTTGACAAGTAGTGTAGCCGCCGTAGGTGTCCTCGACGACTCGTATAAATAAAACTTCGATATGTAGAAGACTTGGTATAATCCAATAGGTACTTTGGTTTACAAAAGATAGTGCCAATATAACGGTTGAGTACATGTGGTTGGTATGGATGATGATGAAAGAGTGATTTGCAAGATTTTAAACTACGAGTATGAACGTTATTCTAACTTAATTCTAATTGGCCGCGGGAAAGCGTATGTGGAGCGCTGCTATTGGAGCTTAGAAGAAGCTTCCGAATAGTAGGCGAGCCGAAGGTGCGTTTAGCTACTGCATGAATATGATATTATATAAAAAAAGGTTGCGTTCGCAACATACTCCCGGGCGTTGAGAGACTCAATAAAAAAAAGGTATATAAATTAAATTAAAAACAGAAAGAACGAATGAAGTTAAGAGGCACGCCTAAGTGATTGGAAGAGGACAAAGGTTGTTGTACGCTCTTCTTATTATGCCTTTCTTCGTGCGGATGTCAGCGACTCTGGTGACGTTGTCCGTGCCCGGGTACAGCTTCGTGACGCGTCCCAGCAGCCACAGAAGAGGTGGAAGTGCGCGGTCCTTGACCAGGACCATGGTCCCGACTTGGAGCTGATCCATTGAGGTGTGCCACTTGGTCTTCTGCTGTAGGAGAGTAACATACTCATTAGAAAAGCGGGACCAGAAGTGCTGCTTGAGCTTTTCAACTCTCTGAAATCTCTCAAGTCGAGAGATATTGGCTTCAGTCAGAGATCCTTGCGGGACTGATAGAAGAGAACGTCCAATGAGGAAATGAGAGGGCGATAGGTATGTAAGGTCAGATGGGTCTGAAGATAAAGGCGTTAAGGGTCTAGAATTTAAAATACCTTCAATACATATTAGGCACGAGTTCATCTCTTCATATGTTAAATGGGTAAGAGAAAGAATGCGTTTAAGATGATATTTTGTTGATTTCACTGCGGCCTCCCAAAGGCCGCCAAAATGTGGTGAATAAGCCGGACTAAATTTAAAGTTAATAAGGTTTTCTGCCATACCTGACTGCAGTTCATCATGATTATATTTGAGAAAGTTAATGAGTTCGTTTGATGCCCCAACAAACGTAGTACCGTTGTCACAGTACAGAGTTTGAGGCTTCCCCCGACGGCTCACGAAGCGGCGGAGAGCAGCGAGGAACGATTCTTTCGTCAGACTTGTAACAAGTTCCAAGTGAAGGGCCTTGACTGAAAGACAGACAAAAACTAAAATATATGATTTTATTGTCCTAGTACCCCTACCCTTTCGGTCAGCTATCAGCACTGGTCCGGCGAAATCCATCCCTGTGTGTAAAAATGGATATTCTAAATGTGTCCTATCTGTAGGTAAGTTGCCCATTTCCATTTGAAAAGGCTTAGCCTTGAACCTAATGCAACGTACACACCTGTGCACTAGATGGCGCGCTAGGTTCCTACCTCCGAGAGGGTAATAGGTTTGCCGAATACTTGCTAGTAGCAACTGAGGCGGGGCGTGTAATAAGGCGATATGTTGCATCTCAAAAAGAAGTTTAGTGAAGTGATGTCTGCTACACAATAAAATGGGATGTTTAATGTCATAACTATAATTAGCATTATTAAGACGACCACCGACACGAATTAACTTTTGGTCATCTAAGAAGGGTGTCAGCGACAGGAGGCGATTATTATGTGGCAAGGGCTTGCCTGATGCTAAGAGTTTGTACTCTTCAGGAAACATTTCCTGTTGTGCAAATTGCACTAACTTGATTCTACTTACTTTTATCTCTAAATATGTTAAGTTTGAAGTGATTTTATTATTTTTATTCTTGCAATTATGTATAAATCTGTAAATATATGCTACAATTCTAGTAAGTTTTGTAAATTTTGAGTTATTAGTGATTAGTTTAGATATAAGATTGTCATTTATATTTGTGTGTACGACTACGTTTGTGTGATGTACTGAAATCTCTGGGAGATCGACTGCATGTGTGTTAGGCGTTTGAGGAAATTGAATAACTGAATGATGTAAGAATTCTGGCCCAGTCCACCACAGGGTGGATGCGCACAGTTCGTCGGCCTTCAAACCTCGTGACACGATATCTGCTGGGTTAAGCTTTGAGGGTATATAGCTCCAAGTTTGCTGGCGAGTAGTATCTTGAATCTCGTTCACACGGTTGCGAACGAACTGTTTGAGACGATTAGATGACCCTGCCAGCCAGCCCAGCACGATCATCGAGTCAGACCAGAAGTAACTATGATCAACCTTCACGGTCAGTGATGAAACGATCTTTGTCCAGAGCCTTGCACCGAGCAAGGCGCCACAAAGTTCTAACCGAGGAATTGTGGAAGGTTTAAGGGGGGCCACTTTGTTCTTAGAGGCCATAAGACGAACGCAAACTGCTCCGCTGCCGTCCACAGTTCTGACATAGACAGATGTACCATATGCACGCTCGGACGCATCTGTAAAAACATGAAGTTGAACTTCTGATGGTGAATCGGTAAACGCCCAACGATTTATTCGAAGTGAGTTTAAAGTTGTGAGTGACGTCACAAAGGCAAGAAATTCATTTTTTATGTTTAGTGGGAGCTCAGAGTCCCAGTCACATTTTAAGGTCCAAAGCCGTTGCAGAATGACCTTGGCTTCTACTACGCATGGGCCTACGAGGCCTAAGGGATCGAAAACTTGACTTACGACAGACAAAATATTTCTTTTTGTTATTTTATGCGGAACTTTAATGTCTATTGAAAAAAGTAACACGTCCATTTTAGATTGCCAATAGAGGCCTAAAGTTTTACAAGGCGACGTGCTATCAAGGTTAAGTGCCTTATCATTGTCTTCCTTGTGATCAAGAATGGATTGTAGCAATTCAGGACAGTTAGATTGCCATTTACGCAGGTTAAACTTCGCAGACGCTAGTCTCGCGACTACCCCTTTACCGATCTCGGCTAATGACTCCACGGAGTCGCTACCACTTAAAAAATCGTCTACGTAAAAGTCGTGCTGTATTGCGCGTTTAACCCGGGCATCCTCACATTGATCAGCAAGAGAAACAAGGCATTTTGTTGCTAAGTAAGGCGCACAAGCAGTACCGTATGTAACTGTATTTAATTTATACGTTTTTAAAGGATCGGAAGGATCGAACCTAAACATGATTTGTTGTAGCGAGCGTTGAGAAGGCTGGACTAGTATAGCTCGATACATTTTTTCAACGTCGCTTGAAATAACATACTTATGTTGTCTGAAGCGGAGCAAGATTGACAGAAGGTCATCTTGGACGGTCGGACCAACCATCTGGATGTCATTGAAGGACTTCCCACTAGTCGTGACGGCTGACCCGTCGAAAACGACCCTCAAATGTGTAGTCAAACTTGAACGAAGAATTCCAAAATGCGGGAAAAAATATGATTTATCTGATGATGATGATGATGTATTTTCACTCATGTGTCCTAATTCTATATATTCGCGTATAAAATCGAAATATAAGTTTTTAAAGGGAACATCGCGCGCAAGTCGCTTCTCTAATGCTAAAAAACGACGCTTGGCCATGTGATACGAGTCGCCAAGTACATCTGGTGACTCATTCAAAGGTAAGGTCACAACAAAGCGGCCATCGTTATCGCGAATGGTAGTATCTGCGAAAGTTTTTTCGCACGCCTGCTCTTCATAAGACATCGAATGTATAGGAGACACCGAATCTAATTCCCAAAATCGAGTAAGATTAAGTTCCTCGGTATGCGTGAGGAAAGAACAAAAATAAGAGTCGGTTGTGTTTTTATAATTTGTAGGTATGGAACCGACAACTAGCCACCCTAACATTGAATCCCGTAATTGGGGTTTATTTTTCCCTAACCTAATGGCTACGGTACCTAATACCTCCCAAAATACTTCTGCCCCAACCAAGATGTCTACGACAGACGGTATATGAAAAGACGGGTCAGCTAATGTAATGCCGGTAGGTATAGGTATGTTCGAAATATCAACAAGGCGGTCAGGAACTGATTTGTTAATCACATTTGTAAGAAGACAATTTACGGTCGTCTTATAGCCACCATGAAGCGAGTGAATCGTTATATCACAAAACTCGTTACTGTGTGAAATTTGCTCATTGATACCTCTGATCGTGGCTCTCACGTCGTGTCTCGCCAAACCAAGCCGCTGGCACAGATCCCGCGTCACGAGGTTCGAAGTCGAGCCGTTGTCCAGGAGTAGACGCACCTCCCGAAGCTCACCGTTCACGTCGCTCACGTGCACCAACGCTGTGGATAACATTCCAGAAGTCTTAGCCGGGGTAAACACGTTTGCCTGAATATTGCCGTTAAAATGAACATCTGGAACTGGAAACTCAGTGCTGGAAGATGCGTTATCGGCATGTTTATGTAGAAGTGTGTTATGCTTATTTTTGCAATATTTGCAATGAGATAAAACGCACTGTTTCTCTAAATGTCCAGGCCGGAGACAATTTTTACAAACGGAATATCCATTGACATTTTTTATCCTAGTATCAATATCTAATTTACGGAAAGATTCACAAGTAAATAAGAAGTGATTTTGTTTACAATAAGGGCAAACAATAGGCTTGCGATAAGAGCTACTCGCTATTTTTTGTGACTCGTTATTTGAGTGCAACTGAGGTTTATGTTTCGGTTTGTAACTATTATTGTTACTGTTATAATTACTAACATTACAATCGTTGTTAAGAGACTCCAACAAGTCTGCTCTGTTATTTAAAAACGTAACATACTGTTGCAACGTCGGTGAACCTGTTAAAAGGTTCCTATGTTCCTCCCATTCGCGCTTAGTTATAGTGTCCAACTTGTTAGACATTATGTACACTATTAAGGTATCCCAGTGGTCGGTCGGTTCACCTAAAGTCGAAAGAGCACGCAAGTTTTTATTAGTTACGTCCACCATGTTACGTAATAATGTACTCGACTCATGTTGCATAGGTTCAAGGTTAAACAAGGCCTGGATGTGGTTATTAATTAAAAGACGTGGGTTATCGTACCGCTCGGATACTAACTGCCACGCTTTGTGATAGTTATCACTACTAAAATCTAGACTTTGAATGACAAGGGCCGCGCTCCCTTTTAAAGATGCCCGAAGATAATGAAATTTACTTATGTCATTGATGCCGGTATTATTATGAATAAGGGAAATATACGTATCTCTATAGCCGAGCCAAAGCTGATAGTTCCCGTCGAAGTGAGGAAGGTCAATCTTGGGCAGACGAACGAAGTCCCGCCGGCCTGCTCCGCATGACGTGGAGCACGTAGACGCGGAGCCGGCGGCGCGACCGCCGCTCGCCTGCACCGTCGGACTCAACAGATGTCGAGCAGTCGAAACCAACACAAAGAACTGGCTTTCGAATTGCTCCCGCTCCGCATATGCGTCGTCAGGCTTTTCAACCAAAGCTTCGATCTCCATCTGCAAAGCGTCAAACTCGGGATAAACCGACTCGATTTTATCCAAACGGCACTGTAACTCCGTAATTTGTAACTCACTTAATATTTCACACGATTTAACCACGTTAATATAGGTATTAAACAGCGTTAATTTAGCTTTTAAACTTCCACGTTTTTTAACTAACTCTTTAATCGTGTCAGCCATTTTGATTAACTATTCAATTTAAATATGCAGTCAAATAAGGTGCGAACACTAACAAGGTAAAATGCAACTGGCGAGAACAAAAGAAGCGGAGTAGATAAGCAGCTGCGCGCAGATTTGATGATTTAGCGAATAAATCGATGTTACTGAGGCAATGATAATATGGAATGGAGGCGGCTTTTTAATATGCAATTAATTTAAGATCAATATTATTTTATGAAATTAATCTATGATTTGTAATTATGTACGGTTAGGAATATGTGAAGCTGTTGATTTTGGGTGAAGAATAAGCAATTTTAAGATGAAGATTTGTGCCTGATATGTATAGATGTATTCGTAATTCCTAGGAAAATAGGTATAGAAGGAGAAAGAAAGGAATTGGAACGAACTCACTCTGTCAAGTCCTACGTATTCAGGCGATGTGTTCGATGTGATGTACTGGAACTGGAGCTCCTGATGTGATGGGTGTCCGACGAACGTCCCCCTCATGCCGGTGACGCTGGGATCCCTAGTTGCGAAGTCTGCTGCGTGTTCTCCCTATGCCGAAGAAACTGAAGACAGCGATGACAATGGCAAAGTGTGGTCAAGGTCCACTTTCTCGATGAACCCGTTGATGGCTTAGTCTATCCTTTGTCTTGAAGGTTGCGAAGGACCATATGTAGCCGCCGTAGGTGTCCTCGACGACTCGTATAAATAAAACTTCGATATGTAGAAGACTTGGTATAATCCAATAGGTACTTTGGTTTACAAAAGATAGTGCCAATATAACGGTTGAGTACATGTGGTTGGTATGGATGATGATGAAAGAGTGATTTGCAAGATTTTAAACTACGAGTATGAACGTTATTCTAACTTAATTCTAATTGGCCGCGGGAAAGCGTATGTGGAGCGCTGCTATTGGAGCTTAGAAGAAGCTTCCGAATAGTAGGCGAGCCGAAGGTGCGTTTAGCTACTGCATGAATATGATATTATATAAAAAAAGGTTGCGTTCGCAACAAGTAGCTTCTTTATTTTTTCACTTCAAAGAGGTATACAAGTGCGTTGCCGACTCTTAAAAAACAGGAATATTCACTGTGTTGAGAAAAGTACGATTTATTGCATTTGATGTAGGTAACTCCCAGCATACGTATTTTAAATAAAAGTGATGAAGATTTATGTAACTTAAATTTTATCATTGTTGTATTTTTGCTTTTTCTACATCGCATGTTAAAATTGAAGCCAAGCAAATCTTCGTCACCTAGAGGTCTACAAAAATCTTTTATAATAAATAAATAAATACTTACATATAAGTGCCACTTACACACCTCAATATAGAAATAGATAGATAATAAATATCAATATTTATAAGAATACAAACGATAATGACTGAAAATAAATATTTGAAACAACAGGATCCGAACCCGAGACCCCAATTTATGCAGTCAGCGCCAACCAGCCTACAAAAACTGTGCTTATCGATGGTATAAATAATTATGGCCGAAATAAGCATCTTTGTACAAGTAAACAATGGCCACTATTTACATTCAAGTCATCATTTGCAACCCTCAAATTAAACTGCTAGATCGGCAGCACAGTTTTTCAGAAAGACCTTGTTTTTGTACAGTTTTCCTAGATACTTAAGCTCTTTTGAAAATGTACTCGTAAAAACAGCGGCATTGACCAAATATTGATGCAATGCTGGATGTTAATTAGGCGTTGCATTTCGTGCATTTTGTAATAAATTGCAGTGTTCACGGTATGTAAGGAGGATGGACCATCGCGTAGTGATGGCAGTAAGAATACATTCACCACTTGAGAAGGGCAAGCGGAAACAGGGCGGCCAATTCCTCAGATATAAATGTGCTTAAGCGACACATGAAAAAGTGCTCTATTGAGCCTTCGCGATGGGAGCAGCAGGCAGCCGTACGAACGGAATGGCGCACTACAATACATACGACGATTACCGATTTTGAGACTCGTCGGCGCTTGGAACTTGATGCCAAGCGCGACGAGTTGAAGGCCCGACCACCTGCGGCAATATCTTATAATTACATTCATGGTGTGCTCACATGCCCGCAGTGTTCACGTAATTTTATCAATAAGATTGGTTACGTGAGCCACATGCGAGCACACCAGAGATAACAACGGAGTTGACAGCAGTCACCGTGGCCGAATCGGCCGTGGGAAGTATTACATTCACCACTCCAACTCTTCCCGTGGATGTCGTAATAGAGTATCTTCAATGAATGGTTACTTCAATCCCTTAGTCGTCTCTTTATAAAGACTGACCATTCATTGAAAATTGGTGATAGGGGAAGTAAGGTCATTGTAGTTGACGCATTACTACGATCGCCAACCGGCTTGCCCAACCTGGTGATTATGGACATCGGGTGAATCTTTTATGAAACAGTTGCGTTTTACAATTCACTTCTATATCGTCCCGTCACCGTATTTAGCTGCGATGTCGTCGCATCTTTATTGAGACATTTTTAGCCATGCTAGGAGATTTTTAAGATTTTTATTTCGAATTTTCTAGAAATCTAGCCGCAAAAGCAAAACGCGTAAGTTCTTTCTGTTGCAGTTGCAAAGCTGCTAATAAAATAGTGAGTTCTTAACTAAGAAGTATTGTCTTACCCTCGTTGAGCTTTTACCATGTGTACAGTCGACGTCGATTTGTCTTTTCATCACAAATATGTGTTCCTTTGTCATGATTGTTTTCTATTTTTCATCTATTTAAGTATCAAAAAATAACTACGTCCAGCAGTGGACTGAGATAGGCTGATGTGACAACAAAGAAAAAAAAACGATGTTTACCAACGCTGGAGGTAAGATTTGAACCCACGGCTTCAGCTTTCGCGGCTAATGCCTAAACTACTCGGTCAGTCCAGGTTCCAGGGCTGCTTCCTATGCGTACAATATTGATACTCAATCCTTGAATCACTTTATCTTAAAAAAACGCTTCAATATCAATTCCGAAGTTTTAGAGATTTAAACATACACCGTGTGGGACAGACAGGAACAGCGACTTAGTTTATAGTATGTAGTGATTTGATTATGTGGGGAAAGATGATTTTATTGAATTGAATTGAATTGAATTGATTCGAGTGAGATATATTATTAGTGAATTAACGAGTACACTGTCAGCGACTGCTGGCCACTAGTAAGGGCAAAAGTATTAGATGAGACAAAAGTGGTTGTCATAATTTGTTTGAACAATATGATACAAGTTAGTGGAACAAATAAAGTTACTGCTGAGTTTGGTGAAACAAATCAATAGTAGATTGTTCAACAAGGGCATAAAGTGACCCATTTTTACCCGAGGCAATTTTAAAAATAGTAGACGAGGATAAAAATTGACATTTATGCCCTCGTTTGCCCTCTGCTTTTCACTTCGTTTGCGAGGAGAGTAAACAGATATTTCATTGCAATTTACACAACAAAGTTGTCGTAAAGGAAAAGAAGAAAAATATGTAACCAATATCCGACAAGTCATTTTTTTTTAATTTTTAACCTCTGATCAGAGTTTCAGATGCTCGGGTTTCTGCCAAGTCAAACATTTCACACAAATAAGATTGTGCAATATGTTTTAACTATTTGGCTATGACGTATTTATATTTAAGTTAAGGTACAATGGGACTGGCATAATCGTAGGATTAAAAGTCCCTAAATAAATAAAAGAATAAAAAAAAACTATTTGGCTGTTGGGACCGATTACCCCAGCCTTAGAAAAAAAATACTTTTATGTTCTAGAACATAAAATGACATTTTATGTCGTCTACGCACGACATAAAGGTGTTTTTTTTGAGCATGAGAAGTAAAAAATATTTTTATTCACATTCAGGATCAGATTTCCTATTTAAAAAAATACATTCATTGGCAGTAAAAAAGTCTCTATTGGCACTGTCGAATAAAATAAAGTCGCGAGATTTTAAACTTTGAATTGTCTTTGTAAATTTTAAGCTCTAATGTCTATTGTCTAACTTTCTCTTACATTTGGATTCGCGAATATTCTCGTTAATGTGTTTTATCCATTGTTTTGATAATTTGAGTCTTCATAAAGTCTTTTATTGGATTATCGGAAGGCTTATTTTGGGTTTAAAACTTGATAAAAGAACGATAAAGCGTGTATTGCTGTTTAACCCTTAATTCGTCAGAAGTTTTTTTTTATGTTGGCACAACAAAGTGGCTCCACTCCACCTGATCGTAAGTGAAAAGTGGAGCCCAAATCGCGGCGGCAACGAACAGGAGACCAGCAGTAACCTGTTAGTTGCCACCGCCTTGCTGGCCCGCTAGATGCTTCTTCACACTTCGTATAAAGGGTAAAGTGAGGGTAGTCGGGTGTTCAAGCCTCCTTTGCACTCTATAGTGTTAATACCTAATCCAATTCAGATTTTGGTTAGTAGGTAACAAATCAATGTTAACAGAAACTACTAAATTAGCCCTTACTAACCTCCAAATCAAATATATCTTTATTTTTGTGATATTCTGTATGGTCCATGTCTGTACAAAAAAAAGAGGAAAAAATACAGAGAGTGCAGAATGCTTGCCTAGGCTATTGTTTTAATATTAATCATAGGTCGCACATAAGTCCTTACCTTAATACATACAATATTCTTAACATGAAAAATAGGCGTGAATTGAAATTGGCGACATTAATGTTCAATATAAAATGGAGTGGCAAGCCAACATTATTTTCACGATAAATTGTTATGGCGGGCAAAATAAAATAGAAAAATAAATAGAACAGGTTTACCAAATAGATTCTAGAATGTTTTAAATATTTGGCAAACGATGAATTTTGTACTATTAATACGGGTATTAATAAAATATTCAAACAACACTATCATTCCTTAGTCAATCACGCCTTCGATCAATGTCAAAAATGTCGAAACATTTTAGAAAGGTAAACTTCTGAAATCAAAGACAGTAACTGAAAGAAAGACATGAAAAGCCAATACGTAAACGACAAGCAATTATGAAACTCGATCTAACAAAGTCTCAGATCAAAAGATCCATTCCAAGGAACTTTCTGTGAAAACCATACATAAATAAGTTCTTTTAAGACCATCTAAAGGTCACCTATTCCTTCGCGAGGCTACGTCAAATCGTCTAGACATAGTTCTGAGAGTGACGGCCGTAATTATATACAGTCAGGTCTATTAATACATATATTATTTCAGAACTTATGCTAGAGGAATAAAGACGAAAATTGTTGGCATATTTTTGGAGCCAGCGTGTCTATCGGAGCCAGATGTGTTTGATGTGGAAGCATTGAATTTTCAATCATAAATATCATAATTTTATTTGGCAGGGAATTGGTATTTTCTTATTGATTCTTCAATTTGTTTTCTGGGGGATTTTAAGGGATGTTTATGATTATTTAAGGCTTTGCGGTAATACTTCTAGCTTTAAATTTGGTAAATGAAAAAAAGAGAAAAGTGTAATAATATAATATTTCCTCTCTAGGTTTGAAAATCAGTCAGATTCGAAAAAAGTAGTTCCAAACCAAATCCTGGGGTTTAAAATTTTGCCTAATGTCCTCCTCAGTCTCATATTCATGTATCATCATTTCCAGTCTACATCAGTCCACTGCTACGTATAGACAAGCCTCCCCTTTTATCTAAGCGTAACGCATTAGGAGATAAATGACCACAATCACCAAGCTGGGCAAGCGGGTTGGCGATCACAGTAGTAGTGTCCAGTATGTCCAGTAAATGATGTTGCCGCCTATCAATCTTCGATAAATAAATGGTCAGTGACACTTCAATCCCTTAGCCGACTTTTACTACACCCACAGAAAGAGATGTATATTCATATTCATTTATTCAATGCAACCATGGTATTTTACAGAGGTGTTTAGATTTTGTAAGTACAAACATGGACCCCACTAGGGTGTAGCAGTTTATATCAATAGTTCATCAGAACAGAAATATTAAAATAAACACAACATGCACTTACAGGCTGTTTGGTATCCAAAAAAGTCCTGCAAGGAATATGGGCATATTAAATGTCGGTATAGCTGCTACTGCTTTTATGGCCAAATTCCTTTATTTGTACTTTAATTTAATTGCAAAAGTATTGTTTTTTGTATTTAATATATTTTCAAGAATTTTATTAAAAATTGTCATAGCATTTCGCAATAATAAAGACTATTTCATTGGCGCAAGTTATGTTTCTGAACTATGGTATTTATTTTCTTCGAATAGGTTAATGTGTTTACAACATTGCATTTTTCTAAAATATATAAGGCTGTCAGCGTATTTTTTTAAATCCGTGTAGGTATAGTGTAAGTTTATCTTAGTTAAATCCTCTAAAACAGCTCATCCGGCAATCTCTTGGGAATCTTTGTATTCTCCATGTAACGTCTGGAAAGGTGTAGCAAAGTGCATCTCAAGAGAAATTATGCAAAACAGACCTTTGTGCGAGACCGCGTAGCAAGATGGAAAATAAATAATGTAAAATATTTTGAGTACCCATATTCGTACAAAAAAATGGGTGTATACGCGTCTACGCAAGTGGCATCCCACACCAACATCCGTCTCATTAAGATTCTGATATTGAGCATACGAATAAACTTTAAATTACTGTAAAAAATCATTTTTAATTACTTTTCAAAGTTCTTGAGCAAATTTTGCTTAATTTGAAGGGAGAAGTGCACTACTTACCTCTAGTTAAATTTATTGTTCCTGTTATAGCCTCCTGCCACCCAGACAATAAAATTCGCCAATGAATTTTGAATTAACAGTGAAGGAAATAGAATAGAATTTCTTTTGTTTATGGAGACCTTTTAATAGGTCTTTAGGCGGCAGGAGGATATGAAACACCCGGTTCACGACACCCTTAATTATATAAGCACTACAGTGAACTTGTCCCCGGAATACAAACTACGGCTCGTAATTGATGCCCGTCTGGCCCGTCCCCGTCAATCCACATGACGCGGCCAATCTTGTAACTACAATTAGTTTTGAGCCTCGGTGCCGGACGGACTGGTTAGGTTAGGAGGGTGTTCATAAAGCTACCACTAACAGGGTGCTTTCAAGTTACACGAATATTTATCCAATAATTCTAAAATAAGTATATCTTCAAGGCAAGGGTGAATATGTATCTCATAGGTAAACGTGCTCCACCGTAGACTGCATCATCACTTACCAGCAGGTATGATCGTGGTCAAACGTCTACCTATTATGACTAAAAAAAAAAGTAAAACTTAGATTAAATAAAACCGGTCAAGTACGAGTCGGACTCGCGCGCGAAGTGTTCCGTACCATTATCAACTTATCATTAAGTAAACAAATACAGTTAAATCTACCTATCTCAAAAACTATAAAAGATAATTTAATCAAACCAAAAATCGTTGACAGAGTTTATTGATATGCATAAAATATTTTTTTTACAATCTTATACTACTTAGTTTAAAAATAAAGGGAGCGGATACATTTTTCAGATATCTCGAAAACGGTTAGCTTAAAAAAATAATATTTAAACCTTTATATCATTTTCAAAGACCTTTCTATTGATCCCCCACACACTTATATACATCTGAAAACAATTTTCTATCCCTCAGTTACATGTATGGAGGGCCCCAACCCCAATTATTTTTTTTACAATTTAGCATCATAATTCTGTAACGGTTCATACAATACATATTCTTACCAAATTTCATTACTGTAACATTTATAGTTTCCGAGTAAATCGGCTGTGACAGGCGGACAGACGGACATGACGAATCTATAAGAGTTCCGTTTTTGCCATTTTGGCTACGGAACCCTCAAAAAAGCTACATACCACCTAGTTACTCAAAGAGGCCACCCCGCATTTCCCGCAATGCTCCCGGTGCAAAGGTGCCCATTACACTCGCTGCGTCACCGCGTTGTATTACAATGGATGACCTCTGCACCAGGAAAGATCCGGATTGGGGGTCAAGACCTCTTTCTTGAAGACGGCGTCCCACTTACCTCATAAACTTTTTCGCTTCTGCGTACCAACACCCGGTCGTTTCTACCGTTTATTCAAGTAGTCGAAAAATAGTTTGAAGTCACCGGGGACTACAGAGCTGGTGTAGTGTAGTCATTCAAAAGCAGAATGAATCAAGAATTATGGAAATCCTTCCGCCGATTTCGGTGACTTCAACGAAGTAGTTGTGTTATATTTTTTAGCATTTTTATAGACCTAGGAATTGTTTTTTTCTTTGTTTTTTAGTATAATAATATAGATATAAAGAAATCAACCGCGACTAAGGAGCAAAATGCTTGTGACATGTTACACAAATAGATGGCCTTACTGGGATTCAAAACTGAGACCACCAGCTTCAAAGATAAGGTAATGCTAACTATGCTACGAGTAACAACGAGCGTATAAAATTCAGGTTTTTTGTTTGTGTGCAAAATGATTTATGAATAGGTTGGTATCTGAATAAGTCAGTGGACTGTCCGACCGTCCGGCCGGTACTGTGCGATTGTTATAATGATATATCTTGTCTCGTTTGTGAGTTTACACGAAGACACAAAGTTTTTTTTACTTTAAGAGAGTTGTCCTTGAATTTGTGCATGTCATACGTAGATAGAAACCGCTACGTTCTATCTAAGACGCAGTGCTCATAATGTAATAAATTATGAGTAAAAATCGGAAAATCTTAAATCGAAATGCTACTTTTCGTCGCCGTAAATACTCTAAGCAATCGTGGCTAACAAATAGATCGTAGACACGGTTTTCAGCCATAATGTAAAAACAACAACAAATAATGAGGCTCCAAATATAACTTTTGGCCAGATAATTTTTAAATTGTCTTTATGGGAAACTGAAAAACGAATAATCGGTTTTCAAAAATTTTTGTTAGACACTTAATTGACAGTATTTATAATCAATGATGTTTATCATGCGCTCTATCTTGTTAGTTAGTTAGTTAGTTGTATTTTTGTGGACATCTTTTATTGGCTTTGTTTACTGTACGTAAATTTTACAGTTTTGTATTTTTTTTTTGTACTGCTGTTGATGTCCCAAATAAATAAAATAAAATAAATTCAGTGTAAATAAAGTCACTGTGCGCTCAGTGTGCTGTTTTTGATGGCCAAATTTCACAAGCATTTTGTGTCTATTTTCGCGCAACAAAAAAGGGAAAAGAAGCAATTTTGTCAGAAAAACGTACCGTCACGATTCCTTTGTGCCGCGGAATAGCTTCTGCTGGATAGTTATTGTTCTGCTCCAAAAACTGGACAATAGTGACGAATGAGAGACATTCGTAAATCGGTAACTACGAGTACTACCTAAACTACCCTCAAAATAGCAAAGGCAAGCGTAAACTCAACGAATTGTAACAGCGAAAGGCCACTCTAGAACCCTAATTAAAAACAAATTACAAAAAAGAAATTCCATTTATTCGCGCTTCACGTCTTCTTTTCTTATGCGTACTGCCAAAAAGTGGAACTCCCTGCCGGCGTCTATATTTCCAACATGATATAACCCGTCAACCTTCAAATCAAGGGTGAATAGGCACCTTCTGGGCGAACTTACCGCATCGTAGGCCGCGTCTCTGCCCTCGGCTAGTCAGTGATTACAAAAACAAGAATAAGTGTTTGATTTTTTTACGGAGCTTTCAACTACAAACGTAAAATCCTGCAAGCATTAACTGGGCGGATGGACTGCCCGATTATTCGACTTTGGGACGAGGCGCACGCTCCAGTGCTTGGCTTCCCTCGTCTTTATAAGTTGTAAGATTATGGCCAACCCGGGGAACCTTGATCCCTATGACAGCTGTCAGTTCCATACATTATCTGTAATAAGATAAGTAATGTATTGATCTGACAGCTGTCATAAGGATCAAGGTTCCCCGGGCCGGCTATAGATTGTTTATTTACCTACAATTAAGTTACTAACACTAGTTGTAAGTTGCCAACAAGCTATGGATCTCGAGTCCGAAATAAATTATATTGAATTTAATTGACCGCACACGTCTAGCGCAGTGTAAAGCCGCGTTTTCACTTAGTGTTCTGAGCGAGCATTCATTCGTTCTTGGTCAGAGATGAAAACAGGATTTCATATAGCAAAATGTTGGTTCGTCGGCCCACGAACAAGTGAATGCACGCTCAGAACACTACGTGGAAACGCGGCTTTGTAGCTGCAATTATAGTGCAAAGCTACCGAGCGTTTTATTATAAAAGATGGTTCTATATACGCATACAGTTGGCGTTTCATAGCAAGAAACTAACAATAAATCTCAACATTGAAGTAACTCTCACCTATGCCACGCAGTTCTGACAGTAATTGCCCACTAACGCCACTCCTCACAATAACGGCCGTCCACTTGACGTATGTTTGAATTTGGAATGCATCGTGATTGGTGATAAAAGCGACGCGCGCGCAGAATAACCGTTGGCGCGACGCCAACGCCATCTCTCGGTGCGTTGGTCAATTGCATCATTTTATTTGAACTGGGAAAATGTTTCCCGTGCTGTCAGCATTCGGCGCGATGAAATACGAACGTGAATGAGTTTTATTGTATGTATCTTGTGTTGTATCCTTAATATTTTTAAATAATGAAAAATAACTAAATTATAATTTTAAATAAAATAAATATCTCGGGACACCTTACACGTATCGACTTAGTACCACGGTAAGCTCATTTGAAGCACGTAAATTTCCAAGCGACGATATACAGATATATACATATAGATACTTAAATGCAGAGACAACTGCGACCAAGTAACAAATATTTGTGATAATCTATATATGTATATAAAAGAAGAAGCTCCCTTATAAAGATGCACGCACAGCCTAAACCCCTGGTCCTATAGACTCCAAATTTGGCATGTAGGTTCCTTTTATGGTGTAGACGAGCACTAAGAAAGGATTTTTCAAAATTCACCTTCTAAGGGGTTGAAATGGGGGTCCAAAGTTTGTATGGCGAAATAAGATTAGTTGAACTATTTGATCCGAAACTTCGCAAAAGTATTCTTTAAAGTAATTGAGTAAAGGTATGTTAAAGGTTTTTTGAAAATTCAACCCCCGGAAAATGGTAAAAAGGGTGACGAAGTGAAAAATCAAGTTGGGTATCGTTTCTATGGTTTATCGGGACGTAGATCACGAATACAATAACGATTTTAAATTTTAACGCGGCGGACGTGAAATACTATGTACACGGTTATGGTGTAATGGGGTAAAATTCGAAAAATATCAATATAATTTTATTATTTATTTATATTTATGTTCATTTCTGGTTCTAGAGATTCCAAATTTAGCGCGTAGGTTTCTTTGAGGATGTAGGGGTGCTCTAAAAAGGTTAAGTCGAAATCCACTCCCTAGAGGGCGCAATGGGGGTCCAAAGTTAGTATGGCGAAACAAGATTAGTTGGACTATTTTGTCCGAAACTTCCTAGGAGTATTCTTTAAAGTAATAAAGACATGTTTGCAGGTTTTTTGAAAATTTAACCCCTGAAAAAGGTAAATAGGGTGAGGAAGTGAAAAAATCAAGTTGGGTATCGCTTCTATGGTTTATCGGGACGTAGATCACAAAAACGATTTTAAAATTTAACGCGGCAGACGTGAAATACTATGTACACGGTTATGGTGTGATGGGGTAAAATTCGAAAAATATCAATATAATTTTATTATTTATGTTCATTTCTGGTTCTAGAGATTCCAAATATAGCGCGTAGGTTTCTTTGAGGGTGTAGGGGCGCTCTAAAAAAGGTTAAGTCAAAATCCACTCATTAGAGGGTGCAATGCGTCTAAAGTTTGTAGGGGAAACTTGACTATTTAAACTGTTTTATCCGAAACTTCACAGGAGTATTCCCAAACATAAATGACTAAAGACATGTTTTAGGGTTTTTGAGAATTGAACTCTATAAAAGTGGTAAAAAGGTTAAACAGTAAAAAAACAACATGGTTATCGTTTCTATAGTCTACTATCGTGTCGCTGTACCGAGGTGTACGTGAAATACCATCTTCTCTGTTATGGTCTCATGGGCTTGCGGATTATGACAGGGGTATCGTTATAGTGTTTATTTCTGATAAAAAAAATCTAAATATAGCATGTTAACCAACGTTAATAACCTTTTAAGTTTTCCCGAGTTTTCATGCGATAGTAATCAAAAGTACATATATCTGTGTATCCAAGGTGTTTTTTATAAAGTCAAAACAGTCGTCACCATAAATTTCGACATTTTTGATCCAATGGTGTAAATCGATGTATCGGGATCCCAGATGTTCTTAACAAACTGCAAAAAAGGCTGCCTATTCAATATCCGTTTCGATATTGTCCGTCATAAAAATCGGTGGTAATCTGAAGTTCTGACTGATCTGTTCATCATAATGAAGCAGAAGTCAAATTTGCAAGAAACGGTAACAATATTGAGTTACTTCAAATGTTAATCAGCTCGCCTAATTATGGTCATCTTTGTTAGGCCTGGGAAACGACAAAAGATAGTTTTTATCATCAAAACACAACAATCACCTATGTGAGTGTGTATGTAAACTTTTAAAGATAAAAAACATTTGTCAGTTACCAGATGGTAAAGATGACCATAATATGATAGCGGATTTTGATAATAATCTATATTTGAAATGTCAAAGCGTTTCAAGTAATGAATTTGAGGTCAAATTTGCACAAAATGATCGGCACCTTGAATTTATTTAGTTTGAATCCGACCTTAATAAAATTCGGTATCTTAGGATCCAAGGGGGTTTTTACAAAAAGTGAGAAGCTATCACATCTAAAATTTCTAGAACTTTGATTTAATATTGATAAAAGTCGATACCTACCGAGAGGGTGCCTGTCGTGTCGCATAACGTCGATTGTCCTAAAATTTTTTGGCCGAGAATGTTTGGCATAATGTTACATGGCATACTACTTGTTTAGCCTACTTAATTTTGCGCATACACGTGTAAAATACCTACACCATATTTATTCTAATATTCATTACTCGAACGTCAAATGACCTAAAGCATAATAATCTTAATGTTCATTGTAATAAATATTGTTTTCCCTACTACTCGAACTGTCAATTTTCACTGCGCCTACTTTTATCATGTCCGAAATTTCATTCAAAAAGGCATTTTAATAACAACATGCAAAACATTTGAACAACATTGGGTGATGAAATGGTTAAAAAAATATTCAAGTAATAAACTAGGGTAAAACCGACGTGGATTGGTTAGATTTCGAAGCTAGGGCGGAGTAAATGGCGTAGTCTTTAAATATTTAAGTATTTTTAATCAATTGTTTACACATCCTCATACTTACAAAACCAAAAAAAGGGGGGACGGGGGATGAAGCCCCCACCAGGGGGGCTCGGGGGGCGAAGCCCCCCGCATTAAAAAAGAAATAATCTGAACCTTCCCCTACCTTAACCTGGATAGATTCGTCAGGTACCTTTTATCCCTTAGAGCGGAAATAGAAGCCCCGCGCAGCGGGGCTTCGTCGACCGGTTCCCAGGTCAAAATTGCTCACTGAAATTCTTTGGACAACAGGGCTAATTATTCAGTAATAATTAAGTATAAGGTATCAATTTTTTTTTTAATTAGTTAAAGGTAGGTAATCACTTTTAGTACATTAAATAGTAGGAACATCACCATTATGAACAATAATTTTTCGATACATATACATTAGACACAAAGATCATTAGGACAAACAATATTTAGGAACAACCAAGTTAGGATTAACAATTTCGTCATAACAAAAATATGCGCAACAATGTTTATGCCATACATTTTTCGGCGTAAAGTTGTTATGCGACAAATTTTTCGAAATAAAAACATTATGCCACCCGATATAGACCCCTACCGAGAAGATGAAAAGTTCTTCATATGGAATTTGAAGTCAAAATTGCAAAAATAATTCGCCATCATTATAGCCATCATCATATTAGTTTAATACGACCGTGACATGACACACTTAAATCGGTTAAGGCAAACGCGAGATAATCGCGGGAAAACATTAACATGCAGTGAATAGATATTAGAACGCGGGCGAAGCCGCGGGTAACTGCTAGTATTTGTAATAAATACACAAATAATGCACACGTCACTACCAACAAGGCTACGGATACGGAGGCTCACAAACAAACTAACAACTTTGATAACAACAACAACTACAATTTTGATAGAACGGAAAGTGCCATATTGTCTCATTTAACCAAAAGTTGTCTGGAAGAGATTTCTGTAGCGATAAGACTGTCTATTGTAGAGTCTGTTTCAATTTATGTTATCTTTTGTTTCTGCAACCTTGCAGCGTAACATGAGAAAAATGAATAATTATTATTGTCAGCCTCCTTAGCCTAGCTGGTAGTGACCCTGCCTATGAAGCTGGAAGTTCCGGGTTCGAATCCCGGCGAGGGTATTATTTGTGTATTTACATATTACAAATATTCGTTCCTTTGTCGTGGCTGTCTTGCTTTAATTGAGCTTACCTTGGGACTGGATCGATTCATGCGAAAATGTCCCATGATGTGTATTTATTGTGTACAGCAAATATTCGGTCGAAATATTATTAAATCTAAATCAAAATATTTCCTCTGTTAGTAAATCCGTTCTAGTTTTATGTTTCCAATTTGGATATGAACATTTGTAAATTGGAGTAGGTTTAACATAATGAACGATCTATGTAGTCCCAAAAATAGGTCACAACTAATCATTTTGCAAATATTTTTACGATCCGAATAACATCGGTTATCTTGTTTATTGATAAAATAATTTTGTAAACACACAAAATACATTATTTTAATTTTTGATGCAATCATTTGATGGAGCAATATTGCAGAGTCGAAATATTTATGATAGATACTATTATTGTAGCTGTGTCTCATGACAAAAAAAAAATAAAGAAATTGACAAATGACCAAGGAAGAAATACTTGTGATAAAAACACGAAAAAAATTCTTGGCTGGGATTTGAACTTCATAGACAGGGGCCACTACAGTAGGCTTATGTTATGATGGTTTGACGTCTAATCGTTTGTCGTTATTGCCGTCACGTTCTAACAAGTACGCACATCCGAAAGTGACGCGTAGCACGATAAATAGATTATAAAACTCCGCAAAAGACACTTCGCACAGAGCGTGTGCAAAATTTCATCCTTTATCGTGTGGATAAGTGAATTAAATGAAGATTCCAAGATTTTCTTACATACCCACAAAGTAAGATACAAGTGAAGCTAATATAAAAGCGTCTTAAAAAACATGGAAGCAGCACGCCATACAAAATAGCCTTTTAAGTACGGTCCTGATTTTTCGTTGAATTTTCGACGTGACCGTACATAATAGCTGCAGCTAAACGAATGCTGCACACTTCATATTGGTACGAAACACCCGTGTGAAACTAACCAGCCGTGAGATATTGTATCACTTCGCAATAATAAATGGAAAATGGACATTACTGCACCCCTTAATCAGTAAGAGAAACAGCGGAATTCGAAATACAGCGCATGCGATTTTCATCTTTACAATACTGTAGTTCTTTGTACGTAAGGGTTATATTCCTTTGCTGGGGTAACCAGGTTATTCGAACGTGGGTTGGAATTTTAATCGTTGCCTTAATTTGTTTTCGATGGCGATCGGCGAAATACTCGATATTCATGACATTGGTTGATGATAGTTCGTAAATACGATATTTAGACAGAATTAATGATACATAAATACTGTTGGAAATGTTACACGTATCGAGCAAGTAATACTTGGGCGAATATCAGAGCGTTTCAACCGCCTAATTTAGGTGGCATCATTTTTGCCAAAGTTCCTATTCGTTACAATGCATGATGACTTACACAAATGACAAAGTATTACATTGAGACGTTTAGAAACTTTGGCAAAAATGATGCCACCAAAATTAGGCGATTGAAACGCTCAGATATTCACCCACTTACACTTACACACGTAGTTGTAAAACGTGACGCATATTCCGCTTTCAGTGTCTAGTCATACCTAGCAATGTACTAGTTGCAGAACATGGTTTAAATTGCAGGAACATAACCGAAAGTTTCCGAGAAACGAGTATTTAATAATAAGTTCACATTGAGAATATTTCCATGAGAACTTATAAAAATGTATTATAAATAATGATTATATATCGCAAATAAGTGAACAAGGCAGTGAATATAACTAGGCATGTATTTAGTACTACGGTCTTGGCTTGGTTAGATTATTTGTTTTTAGATTCTCTATAGAAGTTTCGCAACTTATGAAACTTCTTCTCGGTACAATGCTAGTCGCACCATGACTTTGCAAGTATCGGTAACGTTAGGTTTTACTCGACAAGTAAAGCAGAATACCGCGCTCGCTCCAAAACGTTAGTGCGAGCGCGATAGAATAAATAAATTAAATACATATTTTGGGACATCTTACACAAATCGACCTAGTCCCACGGTAAGCTCAATTAAGGCTTGTGATGTGAGTACCAGGCGATGATATATATAATAGATAGATACATATAGATACTTATATAGATAGACAGCCATGACCAAGGAACAAATATTTGTGATAAATACACAAATAATGCCCTCGCCGGGATTCGAACCCGGAACCTCCAGCTTCGTAGGCAGGGTCACTACCAAGTTACCAACTAGGCTACGGAGGCTGACAAACGAGAATGTATTAAGGTACATGCAGACCAAAAGAGAATTCGCTGTTCTGAGAATTCTTCTATTCCCCCTACTCTACGAAATTCGATCGTTACACGAAACGTGATTCGTTGATTTCGTAGAGTGGGGGATAGAACAGCGAATGCTCTTTTGGTCTGCACGCACCTTTACGTATCGTGTAAAACTAAAACCTAACGTATCCTTTACTTTCCAACTCATGATACGGCTACAGCTCAAAGAAACTCGAAATGACGCTCTTGAAGCACTTGGATTCCGCGATCTGTGAGCTGTGACGCGTCGCTGAGCGTGAAGCGTCACGCCTTGGTGTAAGGGTGTGACCACACTGCTGTTTAACAAACAGACCAAGGGCATGTCGGGCCATGCTCGGTGCAGGGTTCCGTAGTTATTCAAAAACGGCTGGACTGATTATCATATTTTTGGATCCACGGATCAAAAGTTAGAGGGGGGGTACTTTTTTTTATTCTGGAGCTATCTCTGAAAATACCGACTTAAGAAAAAAATATTGACTTTCTTTTAATTAGTTTTTATAATTGGATGTTCTTACATATATTCAAAACTACAATTTTTATACATAGATTAAATCTAATGACGTTCGACAAGAATTTATTCATAAATGTAACAAAAAATAAAAACCATATAAAAAAAGTATTATTAATCTTGATGTTGCCGGGTGCTCTGGGTAATTATGGTGAGGATAACGGCTCCGTCATGAAATCCAAATAGTTGTTTTACAGATCTGAATTTATGCCGTGTGCAAGGATGAACAATATTGCTTTGCTATTCCGCGATACAGAATGTGTAGCTAATTAGTGTAACCCGCTATAATTACTTGCGTATTTTTTGCATGCAATTAATTTTCCCACCCTCCCGCCGCAAAAATAAATACGCAAATAACTATAACAAACCATCACCAATAACACTATACTCGACACGTGTTTCGCCTCTCTACGAGGCATCATCAGGAGTTGACGATGTTGTCGGTCTGGTGTCCGGCAACAGAATGAGCTGTCCTGTCTGGTCGGCCATATTTATAACCTCACCTTGACCCCGCCCCCTACCCCCTTCTCCCCCCCTGGCAACGGAAAAAATTCGTAATAACGGCGATGACGCAACATTCAGCTGCTCGTTAATAATTACACCTCTACCGTTGTACCTAACTATTTCCAACTGTTCCAGAACGTTCAAACGTAAACCTTTATCACAAACGTGCAGAACATTAAAAGAGTGGTCCTCAGATAAACTATGGCCACTCTCTATCAAATGCTTCGCGAAATTTGAACGTTCTGGATGGTTATGCCTATAAGATGTAACATGCTCCTTATACCTTGTGTTAAAATTACGGCCCGTTTGCCCCACGTACACCTTATTACAATCATCACAAGTTAGCTTATACACACCAGACTTCTTGCCCGTCTCAATTTGATCTTTGCCGTTACAAAGTTTTGAATGTAACGTATTGTTTGTCTTAAAAGCAACATTAATATTATTAGACTTCAAAACTTTGTAAATATCATCTGATAGTTTGCCAACATACGTAATGCAAACAAAGACAAACAATACGTTACATTCAAAACTTTGTAACGGCAAAGATCAAATTGAGACGGGCAAGAAGTCTGGTGTGTATAAGCTAACTTGTGATGATTGTAATAAGGTGTACGTGGGGCAAACGGGCCGTAATTTTAACACAAGGTATAAGGAGCATGTTACATCTTATAGGCATAACCATCCAGAACGTTCAAATTTCGCGAAGCATTTGATAGAGAGTGGCCATAGTTTATCTGAGGACCACTCTTTTAATGTTCTGCACGTTTGTGATAAAGGTTTACGTTTGAACGTTCTGGAACAGTTGGAAATAGTTAGGTACAACGGTAGAGGTGTAATTATTAACGAGCAGCTGAATGTTGCGTCATCGCCGTTATTACGAATTTTTTCCGTTGCCAGGGGGGGAGAAGGGGGTAGGGGGCGGGGTCAGGGTGAGGTTATAAATATGGCCGACCAGACAGGACAGCTCATTCTGTTGCCGGACACCAGACCGACAACATCGTCAACTCCTGATGATGCCTCGTAGAGAGGCGAAACACGTGTCGAGTATAGTGTTATTGGTGGTGGTTTGTTATAGTTATTTGCGTATTTATTTTTGCGGCGGGAGGGTGGGAAAATTAATTGCATGCAAAAAATACGCAAGTAATTATAGCGGGTTACACTAATTAGCTACACATTCTGTATCGCGGAAGAGCAAAGCAATATTGTTCATTCTTGAATATGGACTTCCGCAAAGTAACGCCTGATTCAATTAATTAATTAAACTTATTTTTTGAATAACTCAATAACAGTAAGAATTAAGATACTATGTAGTGTCTTAGACAAATTGATTAATTTTTACCTAAATAAGCTTCCATTTAATTTAACGGAAATCAATAAAGACACGGTGTATATGGATTCATTACAACCACATACAACAGGGGCTATTCTTAACTTTTTCACCTATACTCGGCTGAATGTAATGGCGTATTTCAATGGTCTCCAAATCCACTCGGAAGTACACTTAGACTAACAATGAATGTGAGGGATTGGGTATGTCGTTTCCGAGTCCAGGTCCATTGAGACGAGCTTTCCGATAATACCGATAGAGGGCGTGGTTCTCAGTGCGGTGTCGGGTTGGTCTGAGGGTGTCGTAGATGGATCGATTGCGAAAAAATCTACATGTTTAAGGGCCTTTAATGACAACAAAATTGGATGTATTTATGCAAAAAGGAACCAATCCACACTAATTTGTCATTGTAAAAATTTACTTTTTCGTTTTGAAATTAGGTGTTAATTAGAACGAAAAATTCTTGAGGGTTGGTTCCTTTTTGCATAAATACGTCCAATTTCACGTCATAATTTTTGAGTAAAATTTTGTGTAGGTAACAATTTTTGGCACTGAAAAAAGACGATAAATTGAATTATCCATGAACAATTAATACGTACCTACATTTCAAAAATATTTCAAAAATTTCTCTTTTTTTTACTATCAAAGGTTGTTGGACAAAGTATACCATTATAAATTGTATGATTATCTTTCGTCATACAATTGACGCGATCGTGATTTTTGTTTTGATTAAGGCCTTAACTATGCACAATTTTTTTTTTCAATCGACGAAGATGGTGCCTTATTGTCAGGAATCGACTAAAATGGGTGGGAACTTGTTAAAATACTGATATTACTTTATGCAATGCATCACTGCATGCGTTAACTAGCACATCAATCACAGTTCGACAGCAAAGTACCCTTACTACATATTCGAAATGATCAAAACGTAAAAAATCTTTATTCAAGTAGGCTTCGCAACTTTCATATCTATTTCAAAAATATAAAATTAAACCTACGATTCTAACCTTACACCACAAATATTTTTAATTTAAGCTTATTGTGCAAAGGAATAAACGGTGCACAAAACGTTTTATCTATGTATTTGAATCGCAATTTTTAACAAAATATCGATTAATATGAAAGGGTATAATATTGCAAGGTAGATAGCGTTTTATTTTCAATAAGAATTAGTCTTAATGGAAAATCTTAGTAAGAGTACAGTTTGTTTTAATTGCCTATCTGACAATTTCTGACATATATCGAGAAAAAAACATTATATTTTATATTGACACGATAGTGAGTTGAAAAACAAGCGGGCAAAAAAAGCACTAATAGCTATTTGATGTGCATTTATTAAGGTGGATTTAGAGCAAACGAGCATTCGCTCATTCTATCCCCTACTCTATGAAATTCGTTTGTTACACAAAACGTGATTCGTCGAAATTCGTTGATTTCGTAGAGTGGGGGATATAATGAGCAATGAGCATTCGCGCGTTTGGTTTAAATTCACCTTTACAATATGAATAGGCGAAGGATTACAAGAAACTGATGAGCAAAACAAAAGAGCACAATAGTCTTTAATGCAAGTTTACACTATTTAAGAAATATTTAGTTACATTGATAGTGAGTGACCCTGCCTGCGAAGCTGAAGGTTCCAGATTCGAATTCCGGGAGGGCATTAAGTGTACCTATATTTATTTATCACAAATATTTGTTCCTTGGTCGTGGCTGTCTATGTTATGCATCTGTCAATGAATATATCTTCGCTTGGTACCCACATCACAAGCCTTAATTGAGCATACCACGGGACTAAGTCGATTTGTGTAAGATAGATCCCAATATTTTTATTTACCTGTTTATTATTATTTATATACCTACCTAGTATATTATTTTATATTTGTATTAACAATGTTAACAAAAATAAAACCAAACAGTTCTTTATTTAAGTAAACCTAGTAATAAGTATTTTTTAACCATTAACTAGACAGAATAGCAAGTAAATAACAAGAAACTACTATGAGTTCTAACCCTACACCACTCACCTTAACCAGTAAGAAACTCAGCGGGTCTTATTTTTTAATACATCTTCATTGTTATTTAAGTTACATGCATTAAAGAAGTCACGACATTTAAAAAAATCTTATTTAAGTTCGCAATTTCGCATAAATAATATGATGTAAAGGTCATGTATGGCGTTTATAATAGGCACTGTAATTTAGTTACATTTAGTATTAAGGTTAATTTATATAATTTTATTTTTAAATTTTTCATTTAATTAATATCAGTTCAGACGATCCGCTTTAGGTGAATAATTATGTATACACATCGGTAACTCGTGGCATGCAGGTGGCACTTGACAGTTTCTAACAGACTAGTGATGGGGTCGAGAAAAATAATCCAAATTAAATGAAAAAATATTTTAATAATTTAATATATGACATTCGTGGTAAACAATTAAAATTTGTTCTAAATTTTCACAAGTCAGCCTACGTCTTCTACTTGAGAAAATCCACTTTGTGTAAGAAAACGATCTTTCAACCTCCACTGACGTAATGGGTAAAAAAAGCATTTTATTGTAAAGTTGTAGTGTATTTTGGTTGATATTCTGTTTGATTTCAATTTCTTTATTTTGTAATAAGTTATTGATACTTTTTGTCGTGAGATATCCTGGATTTTTTGATAGCACTTGTTTCAGCTTTTGATAAACAAGTTTACCTTTGTGGACTCTTTTAGTTTTAGGCTTCTACCTTCCAATTCCTTGATTGACTTGGCCAAAATACCGAAATTTTGATCAATGAAACTTATGTCCTTTTTTAAATCACTCAGTATAAATAATCGCTTTGCTTTTGCTATTGCAGCTGCTTCTGATGAGTCCAAGTTTGAAATTATGTTTGCAACATCTTTGCCATTTGCGTCAGTAGTTTCATCCACACTTAAATATATGTATTCGTTTTCTAATTCCTGCTTCATTTTTTCTTTTTCTCATTAAACAATTTGGGTAGACTATTCCTTCGTAATATCGTATCATTTGGCAGTACTACATTGTCTCCATATTTATTATGAATACATTTTTCGACAAATTTTTCGAAGTTCGGGTTATTTACTTGTGTCCATGGAATATTACAGGTAATTAAAAACTCTGCGAGATCCTTATTAAATTCCGTTTGTATGTTTTTATTTTTATGAGTGTCCGAGTCAAAATGTTTGGGTACATTATATTTTTTAGGTTTCAAATACAATTGACATTCAGTGCAAAAACTCTTACTGCCTCTTATTTCAAGCTCCGGAAATTTTTGAACTAAATTTTCTAAACCTGAGGTGGCAAATCCTTCTTTGTGCTTTATGGTCTTTAAGTGCTTGTTAATATTATATTATATGTCTTGCAAACTATATAAACATCGCAGCGGGTGCACTTTACCTGATCACCCTGCAGTAGAAGTTCTGAATGCTCTCTAAATATTTTCTCCATTATTGAAAATATCTCGCGACTCGTAATAATTATTACACGGAAATGGATGACAATAGCAATGTCAATACATTGATGTTTTTAAACTAGTAAGCAAACCTACTTTGTTATATGTTAAGACCATGTAGGTAATATTAATTTATTATTTTATCTTATCTGAAAAGACACTCAGAAATCTTGTCACATCACTAATCTTTTAAGTGCCACCTGGATGCCACGAGTTACCGATGTGTTTATGTATAATGTATTTGCCGCTTTATTTCTTACTTGTATTTTGTCATTTTATGTAATTTGTATTGACGAGCACAATGTGAATTCTTATGGATTGACTACAATGTAATTTATATAGTAATCAAATGTTGTGCAAATAAATAAATCTAAATCTTTTTACAGAACAGATCTAACCTTTACATAACAGCTCTAGTATAATAGATATAATAATACGCTGCATAAATAACCACAATGACTGCAACCTACTACAACAAGATATAGACGCTCTTCTCCACTGGAGTATAAATAACAAACTACTTTTCAACCCCTCTAAATGCTGCGTAATGACTTTCAGTCGATCTGCCACACCACATCACCATATCTATTTATTAGACCACAATCAAATTACCGTGTTAACTCAATTAAAGATCTTGGTGTTATCTTTGATCCGAAACTCACTTTCAATCAACATATCACATCTCTTGCATCCGACTGCTATAAAAGATTAGGTTTCATCACTCGCAACGCAAGTAACTTTACGAACCCTAAAACTCTGCAGTTATTATATACCGCACTAGTTAGGAGCAAAATCGAATCCGCCTCTATAATCTGGAGCCCACATGAAACAACTCATGCCCTGCTCCTAGAAAAGGTCCAAAAAGTTTTTCTACGTTTCCTGTACAAGAAAACATATGGATATTACCCTTTCCTCTACCCCACCAAATTCTTACTCGGTACATTAGGTTTCAACTCCCTACAGGTTAGGCGCACTTATGACTTACTTTACATTATTTGTCAGATTCTTAGGGGCGATTCGGATTGCTCAGAATTGACTACTAGGACCATTGCTTTATTCGTTCCCGATAAATACTTGCGCAGCCGAAACCATCACCTCCTTGCTGAGGGGACGGCCCGCACGTTAGCTCACCAATTTTCTCCAATCCCACACGGACGTGTCTTGCTGAACAAACTTTTAACTGTTTTACCTTACTGTGACTTATTTCATGAGAAGCCATCCACATTGAAACCCCGTTTATTGAAGTTCTGCGAGGATATTAATTAATTATATGTATTTCATTATATTTTCTTAGTTTTGTTTTTAATGTACTTTGTCAAACAACGCATTGGCGTAAGCTGTAATGTTGTATGATATCTATTAAACAAATAAACAAAATAATATAGTATACAGGGTGTCCCATAAATAATGGACCACTTTGACACCCGATGTAGGTCGACCCAAGAGGTACCTAACCAACATGACATGACCTTAGTAAAAGTTGGATGGTTTTCGAGATATTGCCAATTTTACGTTTTTTTCAAACTTGCCCTCTTTTTTACACGTTAAGTACTATAATTTGCTTGAATAGCTTTTGTGCTATTAGTACCTCTTGGTTCGACCTACCTGGGGTGTCAGGGTGATCCATTATTTATGGGACAACCTGTATATTGTATGTATAGATATAATATATCTATGCTACTAGAGCTGTTATGTAAAGGCCAGTTGTGTTCTGTAGATACTAAATGTAACTCCAAATTACAGCGCCTATTATAAACGCCAGACGCGTCTAACACGTCTAAAACACTAATAAGACCTGTCCAATTACCCATCTGTCTAACCTAACCCCCTAACCCCTTAAGTCTACCCGAACCCCTTATGTACGATTCACACTGACCGGCCGGTATCGGGCCGGATCGGAGGGCACTTTCGACGACGTAGACGGTCGCAGCATGGACCTTACCGCCCTCTGATTAGATGGGCCGATGATTTTTATCCCCGCCGCGTACTTAGAAAAAAATGTTATACAAAAAGCACTTAATAAAATCGAAGAGCCTTATCACACTTACGATTTGCAAGCGAGTTGAATGAGAAGCGAGCGCGTAGCGAGTTTTTCACGAGCCTGTAACTAATTCGCCGCTTCACGGTTTCGTCTATTAGCGCTACCATTCACTCAATTGTTCTGTACGTTTCAGCTGCCGCGGCGTTAATAATATGCGTTTACTTTCTGTTCTATCCGGCTCGCTCGCGCCAATACTCAACGAGCGGGATGGATAGTCAAAGTCAAGTCAAAGTCAAACTATTTTTTATTCAAGTAAGCTTATTAATAAGCATTTTCGAATCGTCTGACATTATCAAGAGAGAAGAAAAAAAATCTACTACTGATTCTAATCCTACACCGTTCCTGAGAAGAACCAGTAAGAAACTCAGGTGGACTTATTTTTTCAAAACAGTATAATAATACATCTTATCAAAATGACATGCATTAATGAATTTATTACATAAAAAAATGACTTTTTTAGACATTTTTATAAAAAACCTAACTTAAACAGAGAGATAAATAAAGGATAATAATAATAAATAAAATTAATTTTTATTGTAGAAAGTAAACGCCCATTAATAACGTAGCGGCAGCTCATGGTAGACTAGTATGGCTAGTGAAATGCGACCCGACTCCGGCCGCTCAGTGTGTATCGTACATTACGCAACGCAGCCCCAGTCACGAATGCCTTATTGAGTTACACACGAGTTTGAGTATTGAGTTTGAGAACTTTCGTGCCGTGAGGTGTTGGAGTGTTTCTGTCGGATTTGTCTTATAGACGAAGGGTTGATTATTAATCACCAAATTGAAAATTAAAAAAACAACGATTTTTCTACAAAATCCCAGCGTACTGTCAACTTTTACTTTCTTATCTCCTCTACCAAACGTTGTCTGGAAA
>JALPQI010010832.1:0-26637 GCA_025490895.1 Thaumatotibia leucotreta
CGTTTTCGGCCTAATATCGCCTCACCTAATTATGCTACGAAAAACATGCAATAATCACTTTATAGCGCATATAATATTCTTTCATTAAAGGGTAAAATCATGTCAGCGAACTTTGTAATTGAAAATAAAAACACGAAATTCAAAAGGCAGGAGGCCCGCTATCTAAGTTTTCATACAAATCGCAAGTCGTGTTGTAAAGTTTAGCTGCAATTTTAGTATATTATATAGGCTCTACACTACAGGGATGTACAAAAATGCATCTTACAAGAAAAACAAAAAGGGAATTTCGGCATAGGACGTAAAAACTGATAAAAATTTTGGCCGTCTTTTAGTTTTAGACGTTTAATTAAAAAACTTTTAACTTTTTGACACTAATTGCCACAAAACTTAGAAAGAATATCAAATTTGAAAGGATTCGACCTACCTTGTATTACCCTAAGTTACATAGATTTTGAGATAAGATATTTCAAAAAGTGCCCTTCATTAAGTTAAGAAAAAATGTGCATGTTTTGAAGCCTCGTATACCCCCAACTTCGTATACCCAGACTTACAGTAATTGTTATCGACTCAACTTGTTCCAAATTTAATATAGTTACTATCCACAATTACTTTTTTTCTTAGCGCGAACGTTTGGCAAATATTTATTGAAAAGCTTTAACGTACCTAACCTAAAATTTGTTTATGTTTTGATAAAAGGGCACTTTTTGAAATGTCGTACCTCAAAATATATGTAACTTACGGTGATGCAACGTAGCTCAAATCCTTTCAAATTTAATATTCTTTCTAAATTTTATAGCAATTAGTATCAAAAAGATAATAGTTTTTTGTTAAACGTCAAAAACTAAAGAAGTCCGTAATTTTTTCCGTTTTTTACGTCCTATGTCGAAATTATTGTTTTGTTTTTCTTGTGATACCTATGCATTTTAGTATATCTCAATAGGATCTTTATAATATACTAAAATTGCAGCTTTGCAACACGACTTGCGATTTGTATGAAAAACTAGATAGCGGGCCTCCTGCCTTTTGAATTTCGTGGTTTTTTCTTTCAATCACAAAGTTTACTGACCTGAATTTACCCTTAAACTAATTATGATATCAAAAACGTAAGGGTTTTCTTAATAAAAATCAGAAACTAAAAAATGACCGAAAATTTCGCAGTTTTTCACGTAATACGCAGCTAGCATAACTTTTTTTTGCTTGCAAAATGTGGTTTTATACTGTCCTATGGTGTCTAAAGAACATACTTAAAAATGCAGCGATACTACTTGATTTGCGAGCTTAGGGTAAAATAATGTACGGTTTGACCGTACTAATAAAGCGTATTTTGGTATTTTCTACTCGTTTACTGCTACTTCTTTTTGGTGTATTAAGTCTAAACACATTTGTTTAACGTTTTTCTGAGCAACTGTATTGTTATTACTCATTAGTGGAAACTGTTTTGGCCAATGTATTAACTATACCTTTTTTACTTTTTTGTGTAACATTCGCTGTTTGTTTCCCTATAATAAATAAAATAAAATAAAATAAAATAAAAAAATATAGTTACAGTAATATTTCTACAAGCTGTTTTACTTGCATTGGAATGGTTTTTCCCGTAATAATACTTTTTTCAACTATTTATAGTAAACGTATTGCGAAAACACAAATCAAATTATTTATTAACTACATATTGTTTGATTTGTACTTTTTATTTTTCCCCAGTAGTCACACTACTTAATACTATTTAAATTATAAATATTAGATGTCATATACCAAATAAAAACGACCAAGATCACATAATGTCTGAGGTGGGGATCGAACCCACGTACTCACCTTTCGCGGCTGGTGCCTGTACCCCTCGGCCACTCGGTCTTAGCAACCACCGGTCAAAATTCTCGGGTATATGCAATCCCTTACAAGGCTAGGCGCCTTTGACTATTCTCTAAGGACCGAGTGGCCGAGGGGTACAGGCATCAGCCGCGAATGCTAAGTACGTGGGTTCGATCCCCACCTCGGACGTTAGGTGATCTTAGTCGTTTTTATTTGGTATGTGAAATCTAATATTTACTACTTATAGTAGTTAAAGTAAAGTTAGCTTAGAGTATGTAAGGCATTATTTTCCAAAAAAAGTCAAACACCAAACTTTAAAAACCTCGGTACAAATAAACTATTGGTACCTTGGGAGTTATTATATTGCCATAATTTATAAGCCACCGAATGACGTAGTGATTGCATTCTGATGACATAGTCGAATGTAACCTGTCAGGAAAAATCTTTTCATCACACTTGCTGTCTAAGCGAGCCATTGCTTGCGCGCGTAGCGGGAGTAATAGAAAAGTGAAATTACCTAGGGAGTAATAGAAATGTCAGTACGTCATTTAATAATATTATGTCTTAAAACTTATTTTTTGGTTGGCAAGTGTGATGAAAAACATTGTATGCATCACAGTCGGTAAGCGGAATACTAACTCGAGTCATAAAAGCCCTCCGCCTAACGGCGTCGGGCTTCTAACACTCTCGTTGGTAATTCCGTACTTACAAAATTACCATATTATGCACGAGCACTTTTTTTCGTGGAACAAACAGTAGGGTAGAGAGGGGCTAGTTGAGCGGTTGAGTAAGTTGAGCAACTTAAATTATCTTGGAAACTATACACGCTAGGCGAGGACATTATATTGCAAAAAGAGATGCCTAGTGTAAATAAATACAATCAAACCAGCCAAGAGCATGTCGGGCCATGCTTAGTGTAGGATTCCGTAGTTATTCAAAAACGGCTTGGCCGATTATGTTTGAAATAGTTTAATTTTAAAGTACTCTATAAGCTCACAATTCATGATTTTTTCATATTTTTTGGACCTACGGATCAAAAGTTAGGGGGGGGAAACAATTTTTTTCTCTTCTGGAGCGATGATCTCCGAAAATAATGACTCTCCAAAAAAAAAAAAATTTTAAGACCCTACACTATACGATTACATCAAATTAAAAAAATCATCCCCACTTCACTAGTTGCGGAGGTACCTGAAAAATTGTATGCTAGTTTTTTTTTGTACCACTGTTGAGGTTGTATTTGTACATAGTTTTTATACAATTTATTTATACTTTTTTATTGTCTTTGGTTGTCCTTTTATTCTATTTTTAAAAAATATGTCATAATACAAAATTGTAAATATTTATAAGTCAGTGATCAATAAACCGTTGGTAAACACAGTCAGTTGCTTGGTTTAATTTAGTTTTCTGATGATTTTAACGAAAACGTAAGGTGGTATTTGCCACATTTTGGAATATATCACCCACAAAAACATAAACTTAGAGTGGTCCACGACGCAGCAGCTACGAACCAAGGCGTTTCGTTAAATTCGATGCTTCTTCAAGGACCCGATCTTTTAGAAAACTTGTTAGGAATTTTATTTCGCTTTCGAGAAGGCGCTGTCACCCTAACTGCCGAAATTAAAGAAATGTTTCCTCAAATTCGAATTCGCGAACAAGATAGGGATGCACTGCGATTTTTATGGCGTGACATAGAGTCTAGGAAAACAACACCTCTAAAAGAATATCGAATGACAGCTGTCATTTTCGGAGCGTCGTCCAGCCCTTTTACTGCGCTGTATATAAAGCATAAAAATGCATTATCTTATAAAAATTCGTATCCAGCGGCAGCTGAAGCAAGTATCTGTGATATATGATGATAGAATGTGGGTAGCACAGCTAAACATTATGTAGGTAGTTTTGTATTTGATTCCTTAGTCTTTGATTAAACCTCTAATTAACCGCATCGGTGTTGACTTATTATTGAACTGTCCACCCAGTATCCTGAATTCTACAGTGGCGACGAGACGATTTGGATCCATATACGTGCTTTGTTTGTTATTAGTGACCTACGCAAATCGTGTATTAGTTTTTGTTGGACTGTGGTGAGATTGTGCCGAGTACGGAACAATGGCGGTCGGTAAAATACCGGAATTTAAAATGGGAATCGACAACTGGCGGCTGTACGTGGATCGCTTAGAGCAATATTTTTTAGTTAACGCGATTGACGCGGCAATGCATGTACCGACGTTAATCACAGTGATGGGAGCCGAGTGTTACGAATTACTAGTCAATTTGTGCACACCCGATAAACCGTCTATGAAAACGTTTGAGCAACTAACGTCAATACTCGAGAAGCATTTACAGCCAAAACCTAGCATTTTAGCCGAACGTTTTAAATTCAGACACAGGAAGCAAAGTGACAAAGAATCAATTTCGGAATATATGGCACAGTTAAAGCGAATGTCTAAAACCTGTGAATTTGGCAGTTGGCTAGAAGAGAGTTTACGGGACCAGCTGGTTTGTGGTATACAGAGTGAGACTATACGCCAGCGATTATTTACCGAGGAAGTGTTGGATCTGGCAAAAGCTTATAAATTGGCGGTTAGTATGGAGGCGGCGGAAAAAGACTCGGCCCTCGTGGAGGGTAAGGCGGGACCGTCTAGTGATGCGGGCACAGTGGAATGTCAAGCTATGACGTCACGCTGGACGGGTGGTTCTAGAGGTCCACGTGAGTCCGGCGGCACTAGAGCTGGCCGCGGAGGGCGCGGCGGCGGCGGCGGCGGCGGCGGCGGTCGGGGCAGGGGCCCGGCGCGCGGCGCCCAGCACTGCAGCGCGTGCGGCGGCGCACACGATAAGTCAGGATGCCAGTTTGCGCGTTATGTATGTCGAGTGTGCAATCGCCAGGGACACTTGAAGCGGATGTGTCCGAATATGACACAGCAGCACAATGTAGAAGTGGTGCCGGACACGCACTACCGAAACGTCGTCGGCGCGAGAGAGGAAAGTGCAAATAGTGAAGACAGTGACGAGGTATTTATTATGGCTAGGAGGTATTTAATAGTTTAAATGACTTATCAGCCGTGTGGTTAAAGCCTATGATGATGACGGTTAATGTACAGGGGATCGATTTGGAAATGGAGTGTGATACGGGTACCGCTTTTTCATGCATAAGTGAAGAGCGGTATAACAGATTGTTTAGCGGGTTAAAGTTAACGGAATGTAAATGGACCTTGCGTTATTACACGGGCGAGTTACTGACACCGGTAGGCATAATAAACCCATTAGTAACCTACAAGGGTAGACAGAAATATCTGGATTTAATTGTAGTTCGAAACGGAAAAACTAATTTGCTCGGTCGACAATGGTTGATCGAGTTAGGTATTTACATTCCTGTGACGGAAGGCTGTGATGTAAATCATGTAAACAGTACTGAATTTAATTATAATAAATTTAGTTCCAGATTCTGTGATGTGTTTGCGGACGGCCTGGGGCGTTTTAACGGCGGTCGGGTCAGCATCCACCTGCGTGCGGATGCGCGGCCCGTGTTCCTGCGCGCGCGCCCGCTGGCGTACGCGCTGCGCGAGCCGGTGGAGCGCGCGCTGGACCAGCTGGTGCGCGACGGCGTGCTCACCCCCGTCGACCGCTCCGACTGGGCCACGCCGATCGTCCCAGTCGTTAAAAAGGACGGTAACATACGTATCTGCGCTGATTTTAAATTAACTTTAAACCGTGTTTTGGAGGTCGACCGTTACCCGCTACCCAAGGTGGAGGACCTATTGGCACGGCTGCATGGAGGCGATCGTTTCAGTAAAATTGATCTTTCGCAAGCTTACGCGCAATTTGAGCTGGACGAGTCAAAAAAATTTACCGTAATAAATACGCACAAGGGTTTATTTATGTACAACCGGTTAGTTTATGGGCTGTCATCGAGTCCTGGAATTTTTCAAAGGCATTTGGAACAGTTATTTGCGGACCTTCCACATGTGGGTGTATTTTTAGATGATGTTATAATAACAGGTAGCGACACAAAAGCCCACGTGGACAATTTGTATAAAGTATTCGAACGATTACAGAAGTTCGGGTTGCGGGTTAGAAAAGATAAGTGCGCATTCTTTAAAGAATCGATTAATTATTTAGGGCACGTCATTAGCAAAGCGGGAGTACATACGTGTCCGGATAAGGTCAAGGCCATCGTAAATACCCCGGCACCTACCAACGTATCGGAGGTTCGAGCTTTCGTTGGAATGATTACGTACTACGCGAAGTTTATCAAAAATGTTAGTTCGTTACTTAAGCCGTTATATAATTTGTTAAAGGCCGGTGTACAATTTCTGTGGAGTACAGACTGTCAGGCGGCTTTTGTCAAGGTCAAGCATGTGCTAAGTTCGAGCGAGGTGTTAGTACACTACTCAGGCACCCTTTTTTTTTTTTTTTTTTTTTTTTTTTTTTTTTTTTTTTTTTTTTTTTTTTTTTTTTTTTTGTTGACGCAGGGGAGAATGCATTTACGCATCATCAACACGGGCTGGGGGAGCCCATGATGGTATGTGGGGCTCGCTCCTCCAGGGAGAAGAATACCCACTAAACTCCCCTGCGACGTTGCCCTCTCTTCCGTTATGGGGAGCATCTTGGGATCGTGTACATTCTACCACGATGCTCCCCCGACTGTCCCGGCTAGTATACCGGGAATACCCTCGCGCTTGAGGTGGGTTGGCAACGCTGCAACCCTTCCCTCAGATGTGCAGAGCCTACGATAGTGGGTCCCCCGCCCACAGCTCTACTGGGGAAGTTGACGGCTGATGAACAGTGCTCGTCTCCTTCCCCTCCGTCTGCGCCGGAGCGGCGGTGCGTCAGCTGAATCCTCTCGTTGTCGCTCCGCTTCCTCCTTCCTTAGCATTACTGCTACTCAGGCACCCTGCCCCTCGTGCTCACGGCGGACGCGTCGGGCGTCGGGGTGGGCTGCGTCATCTCGCACCTCACGCCGGAGGGCGAGCGGCCGGTAGCCTACGCGTCGCGCACATTGACCGCGGCCGAGCGCGGATATGCGCAGATTGATAGGGAAGCGCTGGCGATTGTGTATGGAATCCGAAAATTCCATCAGTACTTATATGGTCGTAAGTTTATATTGAGAACAGATCACAAACCACTAACTTATATTTTCGGAGATAAAGTGGGCGTTCCGGTCATGGCGGCTTCGAGATTGCAGCGTTGGGCTATTTTGTTATCGGGATACGATTATCAAATTGAATATGTACCGTCAAGTAAAAATTGCGCGGACGCGTTATCGAGATTGCCCCAGGTTGACCAAGGGTCGAACCGAAATAATGAGGTGACTTACCTCAATTTTGTGAAAGATTTTTTACCGGTCACCAACGAACAGATTAGATCGGCTATTACCCGAGACGTTACATTAAGCAGAGTGTTAGCATATGTACAGTCGGGCTGGCCGATAGTGGAACAAAATGCAGCGGAACTTAAACCTTTCCTAGTAAGACGGCACGAGATGTATGTGGACCGCGGGTGCTTAATGTGGGGTTATCGGGTGGTAGTACCGACATCATTACGGAAAGCGATTCTCAAACAACTCCACGTAAGCCACATGGGCATAGTAAAAACCAAGGCTCTGGCACGGAGTTATGTGTGGTGGCCTAATATCGACGCGGATGTGGAAGCGCAGTGCCGGCAGTGCGAGACTTGCGCCGCGGAGGCGCCGGCACCGGCACAGGCGGCTCCGAGCCCGTGGCCTTACTTTACCCATGTATGGAGTAGGTTACATTTAGATTTTTTGGGACCGTTCAAGGGAAAAACGTTCTTAGTACTAATAGACTCGAGTTCAAAATGGCTTGAAATATTTGAGATGGCTAGGACAAACGCAGTGGCTGTTATTAAGGAGCTTAGGGCTACTTTTGCGCGATACGGGTTGCCGAGAGAATTAGTTTCAGACCAGGGTCCTCCTTTCACTAGTAAGGAGTTCAAACATTTCTTGGACATCAATGGCATAAGGCAGTCGTTCTCGCCTACATACCATCCGGCATCGAACGGGGCCGCAGAAAATGCTGTAAAATTATGCAAACGTGCGATTAGTAAAGCATTTAGGGACCATATCGATGTCGACGCAGCGTTACAAACATATTTGATGGCATACAGGAACAGCATACATAGCACCACGGGTGAGAGTCCGGCAATGTTATTGCAGCGAAGGTCTTTACGGTCACGATTAGATTTGTTACGCAGCGAGAGTGCTCTAGAGCAGAGAGTCAGCACCGCGCAGCAGCGGCAGGTCGCAAACGCAAGCGGCGTCCGCCGTGTATTCCAGCCCGGGGATGCTGTTTGGGCTCGCAATTATACCGGAGACGATAAATGGGTCAAGGGTACCGTGCGGGGTACCGAAGGTTCCGTAAGATACACCTTGGATAGCGGCAACGGTAGATCCACTGTGAGACATGTTGACCAAATCAGACGCAGATCGAGGTTATCGACTGTACCTTGCCCGGAACAGCTCGGCGATACGAGCGAGCGGTCGTCGGAGGTGAAGGATGGGGTCGCGCACTCCAGCCGGCAGACGGAAGTGGACATGGAGCCTTTGCAAAGGGAGGATGTAGCTAACGAAGCGCATAATACGAGTAATGGCAGTGAGACCATAGCGGCTCCTGCCCCATCTCCACCTCCGTCTGCACCGCCACAGCGGCGGTCGCCTTTGAATCTCAGGCCCTTACCCAGTAGGATCCGTAGGCTAGAGATAGATTAATTATATATAGTTGTATTTATGTTGTGTAGCTTGGAAACAAATATTTGAGACAAGCGTAACCCAACATATTCATTCTAAATAATTTCTAACTTGGAAATATATAATTGATATTTAACTAGTTCAATGTAATTACTGACCATCTAGTTACTGACCTACGTTTGTCTCAAATATATATTAGCGATCCTAAATTGTTTCATTACTTATTAGTAGAATTAGAAGGGAGGTGTGATATATGATGATAGAATGTGGGTAGCACAGCTAAACATTATGTAGGTAGTTTTGTATTTGATTCCTTAGTCTTTGATTAAACCTCTAATTAACCGCATCGGTGTTGACTTATTATTGAACTGTCCACCCAGTATCCTGAATTTTACAGTATCCATAGCTCTTACATGGATGATTTTCTGGATAGCCTGGACGACATCCCCGAAGCCGCCCAGCTGGCATCCGATGTTGTAACCATTCATCGAAATGCATGTTTTGAAATGTGTGGGTGGATTTCTAACGAACAGGAAGCATTGCACCTTGTGCCGGCTGAATTGTGCGCCACACAACGCACTGACGTACAACTTGGTAGCGACCCATGCAACGTCCGAGTTTTAGGGGTTTCTTGGGATCCTGTGACAGATACATTAGGTTTTGGAACTGGTTTAGAAGGGTTTGCACTACAGGGCAGTTTTAATAAACGTAAAGTGTTATCTCACCTCATGAAAGTTTACGACCCCCTAGGTTTTCTTGGCCCAATAGTAGTCAAAGGGCGTATACTTCTTCAGGAGGCCTGGAGATCAAACATTGATTGGGACACGCCATTTCCATCGCCTCAAATTTTAAAGTGGAAGGAATGGATTAGAGAATTGTCTGATGTGTCACGTATTAGGATTCCAAGATGGTACGCCAAGCTTAACGGAGAGCCTCTCCGTAGAGAATTGCACATTTTTGCGGACGCAAGCGAGCTTGCCTATGCCACCGTCGCTTATTGGCGATTTTCGTATGCCGATGGTACAGTCAAGCTCGCGTTTGTCACTAGTAAAGCGAGAGTTTCACCTCTAAAACCTACTTCAATACCACGTTTAGAATTACAGGGTGCATTGATTGCCTCTCGCCTTGCTGTGACAATTAAAGAATTCCATAAGAAAAAGCCAATTCGAACTTTTCTTTGGACAGATTCTAAAACTGTCCTCGGTTGGCTTCGAAGTGACGCACGAACGTTCAAACCCTTTGTGGCCCATCGTGTCGGAGAAATTACCGAAAATACTTGTGTACACGACTGGAGATGGGTCCCGACGGACTTGAACGTCGCAGATGATGCTACGCGCACCAAGCCGCTGCATCTTAATATTAACCACCGATGGTTTTCAGGTCCTTCCTTCCTTCTGAAGTCCCCGGAGGACTGGCCTGTGGAACCAGCTGGCCAGCCTAAAGTTGAGGAAGAACGCAAACAGACTCAGACTCCTGTACTGGTGGTTGGTCATCTGGTTGTCACCGCAGATTTCGGCCATTTCAGTGACTGGCTACGACTTTTACGTGCCACTGCTCGCGTTTTGCAAGCTGCATCGAAATTTCGCTCGGTCTTAAATCGCGTAGATCACGCTGCTCCTAGCGGTAGTCTTCGTCAACGTACAATTTTACCTACGTCCACCACTCTATTGCCCCTGTCAGCGGAACTCATGGAAGCCGCAGAAAGGCACGTCCTGCAGAAGGTGCAATCTGAAGTTTTTAATGACGAGATACAACGAATTGAACGTGGAGACCTGTTACCAAAGAGCAGTCGCCTGGCGAAACTTTCTCCCAGAATGGGATCAGACAACTTACTGCATCTAGCTGGCAGAATCGTCGCTGTACAAGGTGTTAGTTCCGAAGTCAAGTCCCCTATTATCCTAGACGGTCGCCACCCGGTCGTGCGTATGCTGGTGCATTTCTATCACCGTCGGGCTGGACACGCTAACAATGAAATGATAGTGAATGAGATCCGACAGAAATATTGGCTACTTCACTTACGCACCACTGTTCGCAGCGTTACCAGCAAATGCTTGTTCTGTCGTATTAAAAGAGCAAGACCGATGAACCCAATGACCGGAAACCTTCCACCAGAACGGCTTGCTCATCACCGTCGCCCGTTTACGTTTACGGGCTTAGATTATTACGGCCGAATAAACACCACGATTGGTCGAAGACAAGAGAAACGTTACGTGGCCTTGTATACCTGCATGACATCCAGAGCTATTAATCTGGAACTTGTAAACTCTCTTTCTGCTGATTCAGCTATAATGAGCTTGCGACGCTTCATTGCAAGGAGAGGGGCACCTGCTACGATATTTTCTGACAACGGTACTTGTTTTGTCGGCGCTGATAGAATATTACGAGAGTTTTACCGACAAGAAGTCAATGATTTTGCTGCGTCTGAAGGCATTAAATGGAGCTTCATTCCGGCCGCCGCTCCGTCTTTCGCGAAGAGTTGCGTTCAGTGCGACTTTGACGGAGCGAATTAACCTCTCCCAACAACCACCGTTGGGAGAGGTTAATTCGCTCCGTCAAAGTCGCACTGAACGCAACTCTTCGAGAAAGAGCACCAAACCCAGAAGTGCTAGCAACCCTCATCCATGAAGCTGAAGCCATAGTTAACTCTCGACCCCTGACTCATTTTCCCGTAGGCCCCGAAGACCCAGAAACGCTCACACCCTTTCATTTTCTCATCGGCTCATCCTCAAACCAAGTCATACCCGCAGCTCTTGATGACCGAGACCTGCTAAGACGTGCTGATTGGAGAAAGGCATTAAGATTAGCCGATCATTTTTGGAATCGATGGGTTAAAGAAATTCTGCCAACTATGCAACCCCGCCAGACTGAAGAAAACAGAGAACGTAACCTGGCTATTGGCGACTTAATCATCATTGTGGACCAGAATTTACCGAGAGGTATCTGGCCACGTGGCTGCATCGCTGCGACGTTCCCTGGGAGAGATGGTGTAGTCAGAGTGGTGGACGTAGATACTTCAGGTGGTCTTCTTCGTCAACCCTCTAAAAAATTGGTCAGGCTGCACACATAGAGTCCTTGCCTGGCCTGGCTAATTTTGTGTGCTTTGCACACAAGGGGGTGGAATGTTGAGGTTGTATTTGTACATAGTTTTTATACAATTTATTTATACTTTTTTATTGTCTTTGGTTGTCCTTTTATTCTATTTTTAAAAAATATGTCATAATACAAAATTGTAAATATTTATAAGTCAGTGATCAATAAACCGTTGGTAAACACAGTCAGCTGCTTGGTTTAATTTAGTTTTCTGCTCAGCTATCGTTTGCTTCTTCTACAACCACTTTGTTGGCATGATTAATATGTATACCTGTACCAAATTGCAGATTTCTAGTATTAACGGCCACTGAGCTATGCTGCGGACAGACGGACAGACGGACATGGCGAAACTAGAAGGGTTCCGTTTTTGCAATTTTGGCTACGGATTCTATGGAACCCTAAAAACCTGTCACAAGTGTGGAATATGGCATGGTGGCAAGAATCATCAATAATAATATATTTTTGATCTTAAAAGAAAAATATTTAGGTTTGAATGTTTGGCCAGCCTACCAGGAATATCTCGCACCCTTAGTCAAATAACGCAACATGTGATCATCCGTCAAAAGTGTTTTTATTACGGAAATAGCCTTTAAAATATGCGTTTATCATTATACGAAAACAATTTTTATTCTAAGTTATTTAGTTTCAGAGATAATTTACACGGAAAACGACGTAAGTGATTTGTGATCCTAAAATAATGCTACTTGTGCACATGCTTCGTTGTTTTACGTCGCTAACGGTGGCGCGCGCGCAGTCGTAACATCAGATACGTCATTTTTCTCGGACATTTATTGTGTGTCGTATGTTGAATCAAAATTAACAAAAATGGAAACGGGAAATGATATCTCCAATGGTGAGTTATTTTAAATGCTATTTAGATATGTTTGTGCAAAACAAACGTATGTGCACTTACTGCTGTTTGGGTGCTAATTATTGCCATAAAATGACCCGTCGCATGTTCATATACGATATTTTTCTCCGGATAATGATATGTGAATAAAAATTTATTTTAAACTAATTTAATATATACTATGGTATGTTATGCTATGAGTTTTACGTAAATTCAAGATTTTTAAAGGGTGATCTTATCGTCCATTAAATACAAAAGCGACACAAGTCAAAAATTTACTTTTTACAGGGGAGCTGTTTAAAGATTTTGTATTCTTTTTTTGTTCACAAAATGTTTTTACAGCATTAATATTATATGTGTTATATATCAGTTTGTAGGCATTTTAACCCTCTTTTGATGTGTTCAGTTATTAGAAAGTAATATGTGCTGTGCAAACTTTTATGAGCGTATACGTCCGTTTTGCATAAAAAATAACATGAACTCTGATATTTTTTTTCTCAATCAAAGGCCACAAATACAAAAAAATAAGCATTTATTTCATTTAAAACATACATAAAATCATGTCTTAAACACAGGAATACTGTTTTTTAACAAAACTGAACCAAGCAAAATTTTTCTTCCTATTTTTTTACTAACATATTGTCAGAACATGTTTATAAGTACCGTAAACCGGGGTTACTTTGATTAATTTCGAACTTCGGTTATTATTTTGATGAATTTAACGGACGTACTAATTTAAAATTCAGATATAATTATCGGTTTTCTTCAAAAATCAACCTGCTATATAAAAAAGTGGTACCTTTAGTTAATAAATATAAAATAAATACAACGCGATTAAAGTTATATTGTTGAGAAAGGAATTACTTTGATACCGCTTATTTTTTACTACAAACCGAAAAAAGCCCACCTAAAAGCCCGAAATAATAAAAATCGGTTAAGTATATTTTTAGTGATTTGTTTTTTCTTTGTGTATTGTATTTGCGGGGTTATTACCTTGATCCCATACTAAATGATCCAAGTGGAAATATTTTGACGGTTTACTTTTTCAATTAGAATTGATGTTTAGTTTTTTCATTAGAATTGATGCAAGAACTCAATTTTTGCCGATTCAATAGTATATTTTTCAATATTTAATTGAAGAGATCTTTCCTAATAACCTACTTATGATTAGTAATATTGTACCAAAAAATATTATTTTTTTAAGACGACATGACAGTTTAGCGCTAGTACTTGGGTACTATGTAGTGAAGCAATAGGCATGGTAACTGTCAGTCAAATCAACATCTTTTTTGGTTTTTTGTAAGATTTACATAAAATACACAAAAGTGACGTCACGTTTGTATACTAGGTACACTTATATTAAATAAAAGTTCTGTACAATAATAACTGCAGTCTATATTTTAGTACTAATTTATTCGTGTATGATGCCGTGCATAATGTGTAATAATTTATTTTAAATACAGTCATCATCTCTATGCCATCTCTATTGCCAAAAGTGAAAAATAAATACTAATAAGTTTTGAGATTCGTTAAAACATACAACGGGGTTAGATCTATGTTTGTTTTACTTGTATTGTATACAAATAATACGTAGGAAAGTATGACAAATACTTAATAATCCGAAGTTTATGCCATTATTGTTTCTTCGTAGTCGCGATTATAGGTACGCAAAATACACAGTCATTTTTCCACACAATCTCTAATATACTTTTAAGTAAGACGAACACATTACAAATGTATTGTATTTTTTAAGATTTCATGCAAATGAAACACAATTATTAAATCTGGCACTTTTATGGATTTTAATATTATGCTGAATTAAAAACGGTTGTAAATGCAACAATGTTTTTTGAAACGTACTATTGGAGTGTACATTTTAGAATCCTAACTGACACATTCCGTATTGCGGCTCCTTTGTTTATAAAGAAATCTAAACCATACATATTTATTTTATTCAAAACAGCATCATGTACAAATATGGCTCCTGTGACTGATGCTTTCGAATATATTTTTAATTCAAAAAGGTTGCAAATCCAAATACGGCAGTTTCGATTTATGAAAACCGGCCAAGTGCGAGTCGGACTCGCGCGCAAAGGGTTCCGTACCATTATCAATTTATTATTAAAAAATACAGTTAAATCAACCTACCTCAAAAACTATAGGAGATAATTTTATCAAACCAAAAATCGTTGATAGAGTTTATTAATGTGCATAACATATATTTTTTTCAGAATTTTATATCGCGTAGTTTAAAAAATAGAGGGGGGGGGACACATTTTTCAGACTTTGAGACCTGATATCTCGAAAACGATTTGCTTAAATAAAAATGTGATGTATAAACCTTCATATTATTTTCAAAGACCTTTCTATTAATACCCCACACGCTTATGTACAACTAAAAAAAATATTCTATCCCTCAGTTACATGTATGGAGGGCCCCCACCCCAATGGTTTTTTTTACAATTTAGTATCACATTCCTGTAGCGGTTCATACAACACATATCCTTACCAAATTTCGTTACTGTAGCATTTATAGTTTCCGAGTAAATTGGCTGTGACAGACGGACAGACGGACAGACGGACATGACGAATCTATAAGGGTTCCGTTTTTGCCATTTTGGCTACGGAACCCTAAAAATCCAATTTAAGAGGATATTTTAAAATGAAAACTGCCATATTCCGTTTTGCGACTCCTTTTTATATAAAGAAACATAATATTTACGTATTTATTTTATTCAAAACGGTCACATCTACAAATATGGCACATTTGCTTATATATTTCTTAATGTAATCACTTCTTTTTTCGTTTTATGGCACTTTTTCACAAAAATGTCGTGAGTTTTGGTCGACGGTCGAGTCGCAACTGACAAAATGGCGGTTTAGCACTAAAGTTAGTCTCGAAAGAGTGATAGTGCAAAAAGGGCACCTGCTTAATTTTGATACTTTCTAACGTCAAATCGACAGGTGTCTTAGTGCCACGTAAAATATAAGTGTTAATAATGTCGTTTTTGCAATAAAATCATTTTTCATGGTTTTTGAGTTGTGTCGCTTTTGTATTTAATGGACGTTATGTTCACTTGCGCTTGTATTCTACAAAATCTTCATAGTCGATGTACGTGCACTTACATCATTTTATTAGGTCATAGTCTAACTTGCGTCGTTTTTAAAAACTTTAAATGCTAGAAAATACATATTAACTGTATAAACGTTAAAGTTTTTTTATGTATTAATTGTATAGTATACCTACGTAATTGTATTAACACATTTTTAACCTAATTACTCTAACTTTTTTTTTTTACACACTGCAAACTTTTTCCTTAAAAATACAAGTACATTCAGTTTTTACGTGTTACTTTAAATTTCATAAGCTGTTGCGGAGTTTTCTCGCATGCCATCTGATGAAGAAATACTTCGATGCCATACCCTGAGCAATTTAGCTTTGCAGATGTGTTAAACATCATCAACAAAGGAGTTGTTTCACACACCTCTTTCTCGGAAACGTTTTGCTTTCAATACAGATAGCATACCTAAAACAAAAATGCACCAGAAATATTGCGAGGACATTTGCTCAAGCTCATCAATGTTTAACTTCGCTATGAGACATGTCTCCAGCTACATCTGTTACTTCAATGCCGTCCAGAGGCCATAAAAATGATACTACAATGCCTTCCCTAGGTGGTGAAAATGATGAAGTATCTGTTTATGCTATTTTAAATGAGAGCCATGAATCGGATATAGACCTACCGACGGTCCTGAGAGGAGAAACAAGACAGTTACTTAAAGGGTCGAAATTATTGTCTCTAAAATCAACGAAAACGCTTACTACCGCAGTATACTACCAAATATGAAGACACAAAGCGTTATATATTCTGACCAAAACCTGAACTCTTCAACATTCTGCCTCTTGTTGGAGGGGTTATAGGATCGGCCGAATCACGAAACGTACTTCTATTGAAACTTATTTTCTTACACTTGCAATGAAATTTTTACATGACGTACCTCAAATCAATCAAGGAAGTACGTAGTTTTGGGTTAGTACCCAAAACGCTGGTAGTCCAGCGAACAATGATTTAAAGGGATTTCATACAAAATGTCAGGCTTCAGCCGGCGAAGCACCTTTCTTTTATTTTTAAACGTCGAAGTATGACAGACTTGAATCAATGAAACTGACTAGTAACATTTCTTTTTTTATTTCATTACAAGTTTGAGAAAATCACTATACAAGCTTCAGCCGGAAAAGGCTTGCAGGCTTCATATATCTATTCGGCCTGCAAGACCTTCTTACTTCTCGGATTTTGTGGTAATGTACTATTCAAGCTGATGAAGAAGATAACACAGGCCTGTAAAATGTAACACCCATTTAAAGAGTGCAGTAGGCTTAGCACAGGATGAGTGCGACAATATGTGCCGCGAGATCTATCTCTAGTCTACTATCTATAGTGAATGTGGCCTTTAATATGTTGGGCACACGAAGCGAAGCATTAGGGTGGAAGGTGCTCTGCCGATGTCAAGCACCGTCGACCAGTCTGTAGTCTGGGAACATGGCCATAGATAGAGCAAATAATTCTATAAAGTTTGACAAGCCTCTGGTTCTCACTAAGGAGAAGATAAACGTTCCCAGAATGCTGCGCGAGCCAATTGAGATAATGTAATATCCAAACTTGAATAGGATAGAGAAAAGCTATTCTCTACCACCAGCTTGGGATTCGATAGTTCATCTGATAAAGGAACATACTGATCGACTGTGAGGCTGATGAGTTTGACGTTAGGCTTTTTAGTACAGGCAGTATTCTTTTCCAAATTAATTTTCAATTTAATATTATTTATAATTGTATGTTTTGGTCCGATGCATGTTGATTTTAATGTTTTTATTATTTTATTACGAAGCCATTAGAGTGTCCCACTGCTGGGCAAAGGCCTCCCCCTTTGTCTTCCAACTCTCCCGGTTTAGCGCGATCTCTTGCCAGTCGTTTAAGTATGCATCCAGATCGTCCCGCCATCTCCGTCTGGGCCTGCCGCGTCGTCGCCGCGCATTTTGTGGCACCCACTCCGTTGCTAATTTAGCCCACCGCTGAGGGTGCATGCGGCAAACGTGGCCGGCCCATGCCCACTTTAGCCTGGCAGTCTTGGCTCCGACATCAGTGACCCCGGTTTTGGAACGCAGCACTGAATTTCTCATTCGGTCGATCAGCCTCACACCTAGTATGCTGCGTTCCATGGCCCTTTGGCAAACCTTCAACCTGGTCTTCTGCGCCTCAGTCAGTGACCATGTTTGGGCACCGTAGGTTAGGACAGGCAGAATACACATATCGACGAGTCTCCTCTTAAGGTTTAACGGGAGGTCACCCTTTAAAAGTTCTTTCAAAGACCAAAAGCTTTTCCAGGCATTTTGGATCCGTCTATCGACTTCCTTGTCTTGTCTATGGCTGAAAGAAGCTAATTGGCCTAGATATGGGTACTCGTCGACATATGATATTATCTGCCCGTCTACCTCGACCCTACGTTCGGTGCTGTTGGTCATAATCTGGGTTTTGCTTCTGTTCATTTTGAGACCAACTTGAAGGCTCGCCAAACTGAGATCTCGAAACATTTCTTGGAGCTCTGGGGCTGAAGATGAGAAAAGTACAATGTCATCGGCAAATCGAAGATTTGTTAATCTTCTGTTGCCGATGACAATGCCCTTATTCTCCCAACCGGCTGCCAGGCTACGAAACACTTGTTCGAGCGTGCTAGTGAAAAGTTTAGGAGACAGCGGGTCTCCCTGTTTGACACCTCTCTCAATTTTGAACGGCTGGCCCGGTGACTGTAGTTTAATGTTTGCGGTACTATTGTCGTAAATTGAAGTAAGCAGTTCTATGTAGGTAGGCTCGATGTTTTGATGACGGAGTGATTGAAATATGGAATCGTGTGTGATGCTGTCAAAAGCCTTTGTATAGTCTACAAAGGCAATATACAGTGGTAGGTTAAATTCGTGGTATTTTTCTGTTACTTGATTTAATGTGTGAAGGTGATCGGTGGTAGAAAAACCGGGACGGAATCCGGCTTGCTCAGGGGGTTGATTTTTATCGAGTTGTCCAGCAATGCGACACTCTATAACCTTGATGAATGTTTTATATAAATGGGAGATAAGGCTTATGGGGCGGTAGTTATTAAGCGAGCTTTTGTCTCCTTTCTTATGCAGAAGTATGATGTTGGAGTGGACCATTTGTTTGGGAATTCGACCAGATTGCAATATGCTGTTAAATAAGTTAGTTATGTAGGGTAATAACGTGCGTTTGCCGAGGATCAGATATTCTGTGCTAAGCCCATCTGGTCCAGGACTTTTCCCGAATTTCATCTTCCGTAGAGCTTGATTTACTTCGTGTGATGTGATCGGTGGGATTGATTCGTTACAGACATATTGTTTTAATGTTTTTAGAAAAAAAAAATACGTCCCAGCGTCCCACTGAGTTTCTTGCTGGCTCCAAAATTGGGATATTTTCCTGACAATACAAAGGAAAAGATTTCTTCTCAGGTCCGAGTTGTGGGATTAGAACCTGCGTAGATAATTTATTTGTTGTCTTTATTTTAAAAATACATATCATGAATGACTATCCAAAATTAAACTTGCCAGTTTAGTACCTATATACAACTACCCCTAAAGTTTACCGTCTGTCTGTGGTCTAGTATATATTGTATGTGGGCAGTTTTTTAATTATGGTCTTATTTTCATGCATACAATTTCCTTCACTGTCACTCACCCGTAAACCACGAACCTTGTAAAGTGTTCGAAACGTCGGGATGTAATAAAATTAATTAATATACGCGATATAATCTATTACTATACTTTTATTCCATGTAATGTAGAAAGTTTTATACTTTTAGAGACGCGACATAGGAATTAGGGTTCTTTATTTTTTATTGTTTAATTTGAAGAAATGTGACTAGAATTCGAGGTATTCTATATTACTTTTGGTTATTATTTCAGATAACTAGTGAATTTTATTTTTGTTTATTAATATTCTTATTAAAATGATAATGTTGTTTAAAAATACATTTTTAATCTTTTATTTAGTATCGAACCCTCATTTATGAATATATTTTTGACCCCCGGCGGGTTTTGCTACACGCGATTGAGTTATTTACTTTAAGAATGGCCTATTTCTTGTAAATAATATCCTTTTGCTAGGGGCAATTTGATGATTTTCAATAGAAAAACGACCTATTGTTACATGCGTCATAGGATGCTTTGTAAAACAATGCTACATGTGCACTTGCGATACATACTCTTTCATCAAATAACGACGGATGACCACATAAGTCACCTAGTACGTGGTAAAACAATGCCATATGTACACATGCGTTATACAATTTTCAAAAGTAATGTATTAAATAAGATGCAATATAAGGCATTCAGTTAGTTTTGTTAGCCAAATTACATATGCAAAATTTCATAAAGTTTCCTTCAAAATTGAAAAAGGTATCCTCAAAATGCACTTACGCAATCTTTAAACCTCTCTCCTGAACATTTGACTTTTTGCAGATGTGGCGTTGTTTTACCAAGGGTACGAATTGACGTTAATATCTCGTCAATTTAAGCCATAATCGAATTGCAATACCAGTTTTAATTCATCTCCTACACGTTTTTTTTTAATAAACCAACTAGGGAGCCAGAGCACCAGTTTGAACAGGGGAAAATAGATCAATGCAATTAAGTTTTTTTTTTTTATCTGGCTTTCATTGGTACTTTTGTCATAAAACTGCTTTTTAGGCTGTTTTCAATATTAGTTAATAATTATTCTGCTTAAAATCGTTACTCAAACAATTTTGCAGGATCTTATGAAAAGGCTCATTTTACCATAATAATTATAACTTGCTCAATTTACCTCCCTATCGGGGCAAGTTAAGCACATTTTACTTATATCAGTTTATAATATTTTTCTGTTTAATTGGAAACGGAAAAGAAGAAGTGTCTCGAGACGATTTTTTCCTATAAGTGCCTACGCTAACTTACTCGGATTATAAACATTGCTAAACGGCGCGGCGGGTGGCGAGTGTCCGCTTCGTGCGCACGCGGCGCGGCGGGCACACGCTCGCGGGCTTGTTTCTTGTATCCAGTGCTAAGTTAGGTGTCCGGAGCGGCACCCGCGAAAGTGCGCACGCGGCGGACATCCGCGTACGCCCTAGTAGCGTAGGCCCTTAAATTTCCTATGAACTGCAGTAGTGCTCAAGCGACCCCTCTCTACTTACAAACAATTTTATTGCAAGAAACATCGACAGAATGCCGATCACCAACCAACTTTTGCCCGATTCATGAATTTTCATTTTATTGATTTAAACTTTCACTATTATCACTCATACTTTAACGCTAAACAGGACTTAAGCGCCTAAACTTAAGTTTAATATTATCCTGATATTTCGAGTATGACGTCACACCCGTGGTCGCAGCAGGCAGACTGGCAAGAAATGTATCAATACCTTCTAGCTGCGCGGGTTTTTCGAACTATTATTTACTTGGTCTTATTATTCACTTCTAGGCTAGAGTTGTCACTAGGCCTACACACAACACTCACAACACCCAATGGCTTCACAATGGATGTTTCACCAAGCTTACGTTTGTAAATTACAGGATTCTACGCGGACAAGATTTTTTGCCCCTCATTTTGATTGAATACTCGTATTAATAATAATAAGGCCTCAGGGCAGCTTGTGGCGAGCTTTTGGGCAGTAACGGCTCTACGAACCCAACTGCTCACGGGAGTCGGTCAGGGCTCCTGCCTCCGGCGTGTCTTCATCAGTCGGAGTGGAACCCACGGGGGGACCCATAGGACTCTTAGGTCTAGCTTGCCTGAAATGGCCGTCCAGACAGGAGTCGTCAGATTTATATGCTCCAGGGGTGGAAGTGTAAGTCGCGAGTTGATGTAGCGGCTGTCAATCTACTGCGCAGAAACCGGTGTATACCTCTCTACACTCCTGAGCCGCCTACACCGGTGTTTCCCTTGGCTGTCTCTTGTGACGGCATTAGCAGGGGCCTATCAGAATTCTAGTCGGCGGCAAGTCACCGCCTGCCTCGATAGTAAAGAGAAATCATTGTTATGACAACCTCTTTTCTATAGTTCCATCTCCTATCCATCCAACCTTCATCACCATAACCCATTAGTCTTATTTTCCATGTGAGTATAATCTCCAATATCCCTTTTATACGCCTGCTTGGACCGGTTTACGGAGATCTCTATTTTCGACCCCGTGAATGGGTTGTAGCAGACAGAGTACGACACAGAAAATGTATCCAAAGGGCCTCTACGTATTGGATGTGTATCCCCACGCAAGCCTATCAAAAGACCGGGATTTATAGGCCCGTGATAAGAGCGAGTTACAAATAATTATAACTCCGCGGGGGCAGCTTGTGGTGAGCTGAGGGTTAGTAACGACACCGCAGATCCCTATTCGAGAGGGCCTTTTTAGGGTCTCACCAAACTAGTCGACGCCGTTTCGGCTAATCGCGTACGGAAAAAGCTTTATGTCAACGCAATAAGAGCGAGGACATCGTAAATCGGCTCGGCCCACGCGAAACGACGTCTTTCGACGGGAAAACGGCGTTTTGCCGTAAAGCTGTTCGCATTCGTACGACCCTGTTTGCAGCCTAACGCACACGTTCGCATTCGTAAATCTGCTAATACCGCCGTACGGTGCCGGAAAGAGTTGAACGGCTCCGATCACGGCCGAGTACCTACGATAAGGACCGGTCGGAGCTGGCGGAAGCCGTTCAGCGTCTTCGACGGCCGAACATAGCTGACGACGGCCGAAAAGAGCCGATGACGGCCGAAGTAGCTACTGATGCGTTTGTATTTATTCATTTGAATTATTACCCACATTAAAATCTGAATTAAGATCTGACAACACGAAGTAATACTGTCGTAATCATACACGTCTGTTCAATTTCAAACTAGTTACTAACAACTAGTCTCCAAAAATGAGATTTACGATTGCCGATCACCCGCTGTCCTATCTAACTGTTCGTCGGACTCAGCGGCTGTACGCGTGCTGTCTGACGTCTCGACGGCAGGACGGAGCACGGGAGAGCCGACCGCCCGCTTTACAACTGTTTCGGTAGCAAATCGCAGCCGATCGAGCGTTTCTACGGCCGCAAGGAGGATGAGACTGCTTAACGCAGGTGTTCAACCGCGGAGACGGTCGATCGGCTAAATGCGAATAGTGTGGTGTAAAACATTCGGCGAAAGCCGACTCCGCGTCGATTGGTTTGGTGAGACCCTTACTCGTATATATAGCCCTCGCCTCTGTGCTTGCCTTGACCGGCCGGACCAACCAGAGTAGGATCTATGCTCCAGGTTGGAAGTGTAAACTGTCGTAACGCCAGCGGCCCTTGAAAAAAATTACCGGGATCCTACCGTAGTCTCGCGTCTCGACAACCTCAAAGCCGCTCCGAAGTGTTGCCCTATTGTCGTACTGTGCGTACGGCCGTTTGTAAGGCCCACTAAATAATTATTACAATACTGAATATTTAAATTTTAATTGACATCAGGATTCTCTCATGTGATAATTATAATATATTATTTATTATATATTTATTTTTAATTTAATGTGTTAGATGTCGGTTCGGATGTCAACTTATAAGTTGACATCCTATGAACCTGACTGATGAACCTAGTTGTACCAGTAATTGTTTTATCGCAAAATTAGTACACGAACTCCTTAACTTTATGTATGTCCACTGAAAAGACGATAACCTAAATCTGACAATAACCCAAATACTTTTGACTTTTTTGACTAATAATGTAAATGACCAAGTTAACTTAAAAACTCATGAGATATAAAATAAGTTGGCGAGTCCATAGCCCAGTATCCAGTGAATCCAGTCCATCTTATATACCTACCAACCATAGCCTTTGACTTTAGTTTTCATCGCAATCACAGTGCTGCACTATCTTTGCACCTGGCGGGGACCATCTCCCGACATATCCTATTTGTGCGCTCGGGGATGATATCCATCACGTGAACCCCTGCTTCTTTTGGATTAATTTGTCTTAAAAGGCCTCTGCGCTGTTGGCTTTGGCCCCACGAATGCCTCCCAATGGTTCGAGATCCGAGACCCCATGGCCCCATAAATAAAATGTTTTTTTTTTCAGTTATACACCCATGTAAAAAGAAATGAAAATTACGATGTAAAAATAATTATCTAAACGCACATATCATAAAATAAATAATAACAGGCAGTCACAAGCTATTTCCTGTTTCTTTCCCAGGCATCTCACGAAGTATACTGTTGTTAGACGCTCGTAGATGACTCCAGAAACAGGCAATGCGGGAACGTATGGTGGCAAAGAAATCAGGAACCTTGGCTTGGGCAAACATGGTAAACGCATCGCAGTATCTTGGCAGTTTCATTAAAACACGGTATGCGTCATTATACTGCACTCTAATCTTACTCATCACACGTTTTGTGAAGTTACTCCAGAGCTGGCATATATAAGAATATGTTTTAAACAATGTCACTTTCACTTCATCACTACAAAGCGCGTCCCGTCAAGCATGTTGCACCACACGGCCAAGGCCCTACGTTTCCTCTAAATGTCTTTGTCATCAAGCAGACTCTCAGTGAGCATATGTCTAAGGTACCTGCAGCACACTTCCACTCTTTCAACAATCTCTCCATCCGAGAACACAGGCGGAATAGTTTCCGGACCTCTTCCTGATTTGAAGGCTTCAATTTTGGTTTTTAACACATTATATTTCAGATCATATTGCTCACAGGCCGAAGTCTTCAAACACCCCTGTTTAAGAAAGGCCCCTGGCTAAGAAGCACCATATATCGGCGTAACTAAAATTATATGACAGCCTACTCTAGTGTTCATTAGCTCAACAATCAGGTCATTAACGTATATTTTGAAGAGGTCCGGCGATGTCAGCCCTCCTTGGCGTACCCCACACTTTAATCTGTAATAATTAAAGGTTGTGTCGCCACATGGTACATATTTTTTATTATTATTAAACGGTTTTTGTTAACTTCACCGCGTATCAACTGTCGTCGATGCTTCAAATCTTGTGATCGATTTTTTGACCACTTCTACTGCACTGAAATCAATAAAATTTGGAACTCTTATCAAGTCCCCATGACAATGCAATATTAAAATATTTGTATCCTTGTATCCTCAAAGCCTGATGCTGCAGACATACTGCTTAACTTAACCGAGAGTGTAAGACACGTGAAAATGAAAGTATAGCATGTTTGGCATAATCAAATACTAACAGCTTGATCTTGACTTCCAACTCCTCACTCCTGATGCTACAGTACTGCCTACAATAACCGCAAGGTTTGTCTTTTATTGATATCTTGATTTTAAAGATGTTCTTTAGATATTAAGTAGAAACATGCGAATTTAATACTAACGTCCAACTCCTCAAATCTGTACTCCAGTGTTGCTGCCTGCCACAACCGCTAGGTTTAGCGATATGTAGATTTTGCCGTACTGCTTTAGATATTTGGTAGAAACATACGGATTTAATTATCATCATCATCAACATATCAGCCGAAAGACGTTCACTGGTGAATATAGGCCTCCCCCAAAGATTGCCACAAGGACCGGCCCTGTGCCAACCGCATCCAGCGACCTTCACCAGGTCATGAGTTCACCTTGCCCTACACCCACGCTGCGCCTTCCGGTACGTGACCGGCACTCGAGAACCTTAGCGCCCCAACGGCTACCGGTTTCACGCACAACAAGCCCCGCCCACTGCCACTTCAGTTTAGCGATTTGAAGAGCTATATCGGTTACTTTGGTTCTGCTGCGGATGGTCTCATTTCTTATCCGATCTCGCAGTGAGACTCCTAGCATACGAGTAGCCCTCTCCATTGCCCTTTGGGTGACATTGAGCCTTCTCATTAGGCCCATTGTAAGCGACCACGGTTTAGTACCGTATGTCCTCATTGGCAACATACACTGGCAACATATATTCGACGAAAAGATACAGACAGTTCCAACTCCTCAAACCTGATGCTGCTTAGTGACGTGCCACTGCCTGCCATAACCGCCTGGTTTACCGAAATGTTGAATTACGGGTAAAACATATACTACATTGAATACTCACTTTCAACTCCTCAAATCTGATACTGCAATATTACGTCAGGCCCGGCTGATAGACTAACAGCGTGAGTAGTTCGCGTAGAGCGGGCCGTCGGGGCTGTGGCCCTTCGACTGATAGAGTGACAGCGTGAGTGGATCGCGTAGGATAGAGTGACAGCGTGCCGTCAGGCCTGCGGCTCTTCAGCTGATAGAGTGACAGCTTTAGTGGATCGCGTAGGGCGGGCCGTCGGGGCTCTGGCCCTTCAGCTGAAAGAGTGACAGCGTGAGTGAATCGCGTAGGGCGGGCCGTCGGGCCTGTGGCCCTCCGTCTGATAGAGTGACAGCGTGAGTGGGTCGCGTAGGGCGAGCCGTCGGGCTTTGGCCCTTCGGCTGATAAAGTGAGTGGATCGCGTAGGGTGAGCCGTCGAGCCTGCGGCCCTCCAGCTGAAAGAGTGACAGAATGAGTGGATGGCGTAGGGCGGGCCGTCGGGCCTGCGGCCCTCCGGTTGATAGAGTGGGATATTCCCACCTGTTACCACCAACTTGACACAACTGGGATAACAACTGCTAACAACTGGTAACAACTGGGATTTTTTTCCTACCTGTTACTACCAGAGTACTTGGTGGTAACAACTGGGATTTTTTTCCCACTAGTTACCACTAAAATATTTGGTTAGTTACTAAAATAATTAATTTGGTGGTAACAGTTGGGAATTTTAATTCCCAGTTGTTCCCAGTTGGAAAAAAATCCCAGTTGTTACCACTGGCGTCGAGTTGGTGGTAACAGGTGGGAATAACCCGATAGAGTGACAGCGTGAGTAGATCGCGTAGGGCGAGCCGTCGGGCCTGCGGCTCTTCAGCTGATAGAGTGACAGCTTTAGTGGATCGCGTAGGGCAGGCCGTCGGGCCTTCGGCCCTCCGTCTGATAGAGTGACCGCGTGAGTGGGTCGCGTAGTACGAGCCGTCGAGCCTGCGGCCCTCCAGCTGATAAAGTGACAGCTTTAGTGGATCGCGTAGGGCAAGCCGTCGGGCCTGCGGCCCTCCGGCTGAAAGACTCACAGCGTGAGTGACTCGCGTTAGGAAGTATCGTTGGAACTGCAGTCATCCGGTTGATAAGACTTAGA